>VVHJ01018164.1:11449-27599 GCA_015107715.1 Tylochromis polylepis
GTCAGCGCAGACTGCTGGATATCACCTGGAAACCGGAAATCAAGCTGCACAGGACAGGTGAGTGTCACTCTGATGGAGGGTCCTGATCACAGCTCTGCGGGACGTTTATTATCGTGAGGGTGCAGAAACACTTAAAATAAGCGCGACTCAAAAAGACAGCGCAGTGACGTCATAAAGTCCATATCGTGTTTAACACTTTTCACTGTTTGTGAAACATACGAGCTCGTTTTGAATCTGATGGCAGCAACAGGCCATAAAAAGTTGGCACAGCCGATCACGTGACCTGTCAGCAGCTCAGTCACGTGATCGGCTATAGCAGCGGCTCAGAGAGGCCGAGCTTCACTAGCATGTGCGTGTTTGCTGTTGTGAGTGAAATGAGTTTCTTTGGTACTGGGGTCCTAAGAGGAGTGCGTCTGCGCTCCCGTCACCTCCATGCGGGTGTTTGAAACCCTGGCGAACGTTGGGACCCTTGAAACTGCCAGTTTGTAACGAGCAGAGCTCCAGTTTAGCTCATGTGGAGCTCAAACGACAGTCTCGTTTTCTTTCCTCTCACCTCTAACCGTTCTCTCAGATGGCCACCTGGAAAAGACTTTATTCCATAAATGTGACGTTTATTTAATGGCTGTCACATTAAGTAACCGTTATTGATCAGCAGTATTGTGAATATGTTTTAGCTATACCCGAACAGCTCTCTGGGGAACAGTAATCAGCTTGGTTCAGTTAAAAACACTCACTTCAGGTGTGAAGCAGCCACAGGCGTGACTCGCCACCTGCAGGTGCATCAGGTTCAGGCGTTTCCATGGACAAAGTTTTCTGTAGATGGAGTATGAAAAAGTTTATCCCACTGTTCTGAAACAACTTTGAACTGAATGTCAGTCCAGGAGGTGCTGATGTACTGCATTCACCTGTGCAGGTGTTCTGTGCGCTTCAGTCACTTCAGCTGCAGTGAAGCCGTTCAGACTGGGGCCTCTGGCCTTCATGCTGCAGTGTGACAGCATCAGCTGAAGGAGGCTGTGAAGTGGTAATCGTACCCAAACACATTACATACAGTGCAGACTGTGCAGACGGACTGAGGCTTTCAAAATAAAGTGTCAATTCAAAGCACTGGATCATATTTTCTGTGTATGCTTTTATTATAGAATAAAAAAGAAGGAAGGATGTTTGTGTGTCAGCGCTAAAGAGCAAACTGAGACAGAGGAAAGATTTTCAGTCCACAAAAACACGATGAAAGCTCTCAGAGCTCAGTGTCGGCCTCTAAAACGATTCTCATTAGATTCTAGCTTCACAGGCACTTGTAACTGAAGCTTTGCCCAGCAGGGGGCAGAGTTTACCTGTGTCTGTGCTGCTGCTGCTGCACTTTCTTATGTTTCTGTGTTTCCTCTGAGTCCTGCCAACACTGGGCCTCATCTTTCCCACCAACGTGTTCTGAACACTAGAAAGACATTTTTAAAATCCCGTCAGTCATCATCATCTCATATTTCGCCACACTTTGATCATGTAGTGAATTTGGGGTTCAGAGTGTGGAGAACCAATCAGAGCAAATAGAGTGAAATCTGAGCAGAATCAGGCATTTGAGGCCTGAGGAGCAGAGATGGCGGCTCTAAGGTTAACAACGCCATCTGTGAATGACGAGGTTAAATAAAGGTCGCGCTGGATGGTACTACTCTTTGGACTGATGTGCTTTCTTAATCTCCATAAACTTCCTGCTTAAATAAAGATGATAACAGCTTCAGTGATCTGTTCACAGATGCTTTGGGCACGATGTCACAGCACTACATTCCTCACATTCTCTTTAGTTGAGTTTTTAAGGTGTTGAGTTATTTTCAGCAGTTAGAGCCTCTCAGAATATCCAGTTTCAACCTTTTGAAGTCTTTCTTCGGTCTCGGGTCTGATGTCAGTGTGATCCTGAAACTGAGGCACTCAGATACTCATCAGACTTTCACACGTGCAGAGAAAAGCTGATCATTTGTTCAGATTAAGTAAAGTTTATTTATAGAGAGCTTTTCACAGTCATCTCACAAAGCGCTGAACAACAATTACAACACAATATTAACAAAGAACTGTGTTAAAAACAGAATTTAAGGTTAAAAAAAAGAAACCCACAAATAACAAGAGAATCTCCGTCCTGGATTAAACAGAAAGTTTTTAACCGTTTCTAAAAGCCTCCACAGAGTCAGATAAACGGAGCTGCAGTGGTGACTGTCCCAGAGCCTCGGTGCCGCCGACTGAAACGCTCTGCCCACCCCCCCACCCCCCCAGTCTTCAGTCTGGTGCGAGGGAATGCTAATAGACTTTGAGCTTGTGAGCAAAGACTGCGAGCAGCAGTGTGTTTGACAAGAAGTTAAGATAAGTAGTCTGGAGCTTGTCCATATCAAATACTACACCAAGGTTATGAGCACTGGTCTTTGCAGATGAGCAAAAAGAAGCGATCACTTGACTGATTCTTGAGTGTATATCAGGAGGAGCTATAATCGTGGCTTCAGCCTTGTCAGAGTTTAAAATAAGGTAGTTATTGGTGAGCCAGGCACTAATCCGGGATAAACAGTCAGCTAGTGTGGACAGCCTCTCCAGCTGGTGTACAGTTGAATGTCATCGGCATGTAAATGATAAAAAAACTGCCAGAGAGAGACTGAATGGTACTCGCTAAAGAAAAGGATGTAAAAGAAGAACAACAGTGGACCCAGGATGGAACCCTGAGGGACCCCACCGGTCAAACAAGCAGTGTAGGAAGAGAAGCTGCTCGCCCTAACGGAGGATGTCCTTCCAGATAAATAAGAGGAAAACCATTCAAGTGCTGAGCCAGAAACAGCAGCCAAAACCTGAAGCCTATTAAGTAAAATATTATGGTCGACGGTATCAAAGGCAGCACCGAAGTTAAGCAACACGAGTCCAGAGCAGTTTGTTCCTCACAGACCTTTAAAGGAGCAGTTTCAGTGGAGTGCTGCTTCTGAAAACCAGACTGAAAAGGATCAGAAATCTGTAGTGATAATGATCTGAACAGACTTTCAACAACTTTTTTTTAACAATTTGCTAATAAATGGTAATTTTGAAATGGGCTGGTAATTTCTAGGAGAACTGGCATCAAGACTAATGGAATTACCTCAGCATGCTTAAAGTAAGACGGGACACAACCATGCCTCAGCGAGCTGTTAATGATAGACAACAGTGGAGATCCAGAGGGAGGTAAGGTCTCTAATGAGGGTGATGAAGTTTTTATATTAAGCACACAAGTGATTGAGTGTAATTGGAGAGAATGAGGTAAATGACTCGGAGCACTGAGGGCCGTCTTCATAAGGGAAAGAATTTTGATCTGAAGTCCATTACCTTATTTACTTTATTACACCTTATTCACAGATTAAACATGTTTAAAGGTTTTGCTGTGTTCCTCTGTGCATCCAGACGTCCCACAGCAGCCTGTCTGTAAGGAGGAGGAGGTTCTCCCTGAGCAGCAGCTCTGGAACCAGGAGAGGAGCTCCAGTGTGGACCAGGAGGAACCAGAACCTCCACAGATTAAAGAGGAACAGGAGGGAGAGCAGCTGGGACTGAAGGAGGAGACTGATACCTTTATGGTGACTGCTGCTGAGGAAGGAGACCACAGTGAACCAGGAGGAGGTGAGGAGCAGCTCCTCTCTGATGACTCTGCTAGAGCTGAGAGCAGAGATCAGGAAGGAGGCAGGAGTGAAGCATCAGGATCAGACATACATGCAAAGATGAGAAATGCTGTCGACAAATGTGTAACCTCAGAGCAGGCTGGAGTTAAAAAGACTGTGACATGTGACATTTGTGGGAAGACCTTCAAGTTTAAGTCTCACATGGAGCAGCATTACCAGGTCCACACGACTCAGAAGCCGTACGCTTGTCAAACATGCGGGAAACGTTTCATTCAGAGCGGCGTTTTATCCGTCCACGTGAGAACGCACACGGGGGAGAAGCCGTATTCCTGCAAGCGCTGCGGGAAACGTTTCAGACACAACTGTTCCTTCGTCACCCACATGAGGAGCCACACAGGCGAGAAGCCGTACCCCTGTAACGTCTGTGGGAAGAGATTTGCTGACTCGTCCTCACTGAAGAAACACATGGTCATCCACACGGCAGAGAAGTCGTTCCTTTGTGAACAGTGTGGGAAAAGTTTCAGCGGAAGCAGAATTTTGAAAGTCCACCTGAGAACTCACAGAAAGGCTGAAGCTTGACCTCTGAAACGCAGGAGTCAGGTGACAGATCAGTCCTGAAACATCTTTCATTTATCAATAAACGTCTTCTTTTTTTTTTTCTTCGAGCTGTGGCTCTGATGTAAAAGGAAGAAAGCAGTGTGAAGGTGGAGCTGCACAGTTCATTTTGATGAGAGAAGGTCAAAGGTCCTTGGCCATGTCTCTCTAAAACAGGGGTGCTAATACGTCGATCGCGATCGACCAGTCGATCGCAAAGGTAGTATTGGTAGATCGCATGGCATTAAAAAAATAGATGCCAGCCTATCATCCATCCCGTCACTTGATTGATATACACTGTATATCAATCAAGTGACAGGGAAGCCAGTCAGATGACATCAGATTTTTTCTGACGCTTAGGTCGCTGCGCATGCGCAAACAGCGGATTTTTGTAGTGGGTAGATCATTTTGACTTGGTCATTTTATAAGTAGCTCAATTGCGGAAAAAGTGTGAGCACCCCTGCTCTAAAACATGAGATTTGAGGCTTTTACCTGGATGAATAAAGGACAACTGTTGGCAGGCTCCAGGTGAAACCCACCATCAGAGAGCTTCAGCACGTTTGGTGTCATTAAACGCTCCAGACTGCAGCTTCCTGTTGATTTCAGACCTGTGACGCCGCTCGCTGTTCAGCTGCAGTCAGATTTTTTTTTTCTTGATTAAATAAAAATAAATGTTGTAATTTGATCCACATAAACCATAAAAACTTTTTCATAACTGATGAGCAGTGTGGGCCTTATTTTCAGTTAAAGCACGTTAATAAACCCGTCTGATGTGATTCGTCGTCCTCAGTTCGACGCCCCCGTCTTACTCTTAAAGCGCACGCTTTGCTTTCAGCTTTAAAATCACCAGGTTCCCTGAACGTCTTCATGCCTGCGCTTGTCCTCCATCGCCCGGCCTCTCAGCTGAGCAGACAGGTTCTTACTGAGCGCGCGTGGACGGGACTGACACAAACAGCACGTTTTACTGTCATCGTGCACGCTCTGTTCAAAGCAGCGTCGTGGCTGAAAGTAAAGGTCGTCCTCTGGATATGAAAGGCTCGTTCAGAGATTTTTGCTGATTGAAGTGATGAAGAGTCAATGAACTGTGGCTCGGCTCACTTTCTGCCAGGTTTGGACTGACACGTGTGGTTAGTGAGGCGTGTCCGGATTAAAGGGTTTGAGCGTCATGCAGGTGGAAAATCAGTTTTCATCTTTGATCCTGATCTGCCGCAGAGTTACAGCTGATCACTCAGTGATTACACACTGAAGTGATTCCCACCTCTGTTATCGGCAAACACACGGTGATGTCAGATATGTGTGATGTCGCAGCTGATGCGTCAGAGCGCTAATGTGCAGCTGTAGAAAGCCAGTGACTGATTTTCTGCAGATCTGCTCCCACATGATCCTCTGACGCCCTGGACAGAAGTAGGAGGAGCTTAATCAGTTTGACGGGTTGTGACAGAGAACAATGACTTCAGCATGGTCATTGTGATTCTTCTTATGTTAAACTGATTATCTCTGAATGAACAGACTCGAGGACAGCTTTTACAGCAGGGCAGCGGCCTGTGCTAACAGTGCTAACAGCCGGCCAGCCAATCAGGTCGGCTGTTAGCACTGATTAGGGCACCTCCCTGGACGTTTTTGGGGGGGCAATAATAATAACAACTTGTAATAAACATTCACTCATTCTTTTGTTTATTTATTAAGTCATTCTTTCTTTTTTTGCTCATATGTTTCTTGCACTTTAAATAAAAAAATCCACTTTAAGTTACTGTGTTGTGTTGTGTTTAGTTGTGCGTAGTGCCGACATGGGACAGTTTCCAGTTTTGTTGTACTATTGTACTGGGTATGACGGTGCGATGGCCATGAAGAGTTATCTTATCTTAATGGGCTTTTGGTAAACCAGCTAACCCAAAGGACGCCGGCTCTCTGCAGCCCTGAGAGTGACGCTGACAGCAGTTCAGAGCCGCGGCGGTCTGAAGCCTCAGCACTGGTGGGAACACGGTGGCGTTGATCGGCCTGCTTTTGTCGTTTTGACTGAACGTTTCCAGCGATGATGTTTGCTGCTTTGCCACAGCTAAACTGTCCTACTCGTCCTGGAATGACGTTAAACCTGATCCCCTCGTGCCAGCTCGGATACACCACATATTTCAGCAAGAGTAAACAGTGAAGTATCAGCGTGCACGATTCCTGCTTCTGTTCCAGGAAGCGGCTGTCAGGCAGTCTGAAACATTTCTGTTGCTGTAATCGTAAATTTAGCACCAGAACGCACTGATCAGTCGTCTGCTGCAGCAGTCTCACTCTCATCTTGTTGGAGATGAAGTGAAGCTGAGCCTGAGATGACTTTAGGACTAGTCGTGGGTTAACGTGAGCTGCAGACGCGCTGAACGCGTCCGGATCTGTTCGCACGACAAACGCAGTCACTGAATCTACACCAGAGCCTAGAAGCACGAAGCTGAACCTGAATCACGCACAGATAAACAGTGCTGTCCGCTTTCCTGTGCCTCGCCACAGGCTCGTGACCGCTGACCCACGGTTCACAGGCAAACGTGTTAAGCGCTTCACCGCTTCACCGCTAGCCACAGCTGAGAGCTGGATTTAAAGATCGAGATCAAAGAAGCAGCTTCATCTGTGACAAAAACGCTGCAGCTGGGAAGTGACTGAGTCGGTCGTTTCTTAGCTTCGCTGGGTTAAAATGGATGCGCTGCTCTGTTTTACCCCGTTGCCATGGTGAATTGAGATGTTGGAGGAGATCGCTGACTCCCGGTGAACGCTCAGAATTGATCCTAGCAGGAGGCCGAGGATGAAGCTGCAGCTCGGGATTTATTTTGCGGATGATGGAATCTCGCTGAGTGTGCAGGCCAGCGTGTGTGTTTTTTTGACTCGCCACAAGGCGGGCAGGCGCTCTGTGAGAATAAAAACAGAGAACGATCACTCTCTGTCTGTCACTTTGTCTTTGCTCCCCTACGTGACTCTCCGTTCACTGTGTTTGGATTAAAGTTACATTAAAATATAATTAAAACTGAACTCCTCAACACGTATCTGCCGTTAAAGGTCAGGAACATCGACTGCTCGACCTGTAGAAGACGAGCGGCCTGTGACAGTTCTGAGACTCTGTGGGTCAGTTTGTGTCTCAGGTGTGGTCCTTCTTGAATTCTGTACTTTGAGGCCGTCTTGCCTGGTCTCTGGTCAGCCTCTGGGCAAGTCTCAATGAAAGAGAACAAGGAAAGCACAGATCTGAGTCTGAATGCTTTCAAAGCTTTCCTCCGCTTTGTCTTCTGAATTTCTGCTCAGATGAGTTTGAAGTCCTAGATCAGGGTGTCAGTCGGGGCTTATCGCTCCGTGTCTTCCTGGAATGAAGATAAACCTGAGAAGCACTCCTCCTCCTCCCGCTCTGCAGCTTTTCAGCTTTCTGTGTGCATGCAAACAGCGCAACCACGAAACTGCACTTCACCTTCAGACAGGCAAATATCCAAAAAATCCTCAATTAAAACAAAGGCTGCTCTTCATAACTCGGCACACAACGCGTGCAGTTGATGTTCTGTACTTTCACAACATTTACAGTCCGGTTCTCGTGAGTTGTGAGGAGGTTGGGATACCCTATAATACAGCCTGCACGCACCGTGTTTGTCCTGCTCACTAAAAACATCCTTGTTAGTGGGTGCAGTATGATTATCGTCCCCTGTGCTGCTGTTCCAGCACTGTGAGCATCATTAGGAGCTGGCAGTGTTTTTTAGATACCAACACCTGACATCAAATTCAGAAGAGTTACAATAAACTGTTGTTGGACGTTTTTCTTTTCTGTTCACATCTTTTTTTTTTTTTTTAGAACTGCACTCCACCTCGCTAGTTTCCCAGCTGAGCGTGTTTCAAATTTTTCAGCAAGTGTCATGAAATTCTTGTCACAGCATGTGGGGAAGAAGAAACGTCCAAGTGTAAAAGCAGGAAGCGGTGCAGCGCGAGGTCACACACTTTTGTTAATGAAGCGCTTTCTTGATTGTTAGTAAAGTATAATTCACGTCTTGTTCTGTGTGACAGATTCCTCGACTGAATGCTTCATTTTCAGCTTCTCGGTTTTGTCTGATTTTGGTCAAAAATCCTCTAAAATGATCAGAATTTCTGTTCTTTCAACAGCAGCTCTGTACTCCACACACATGGCTGTGCAAATATGAGTAGCTCCAAGTTGTGATAGGCAGGTTGATCTCAGTGTAATGTGTTATAGGAGGCTTGAGTGCTGAGTGTCTGGTATTTGAACTGTTGATGAAGTAGCCCACAAAGACGAGCACACTGCGGGCTCTTGAACGGGCCCGATCACCTGTGATGGCCTCTGTCCTCTCCTGGTGATGGAAGCGGCTGCGCTCACTGGCAGTGAAAGAGCAGGGGGCGGTCTTGTGATGTACGTTGACATCCTATTTGGACTGGAATGAAGAAAAACCTGATGACTTCTTTCTGCTGCCAGCTCTTAAACACAACAGCTTGTTTCTGTCCACGTATTTCCTGCTGCCGTCGTCTCGTGCAGACGTGCCCGCTGACAGAGACGAACAGGAGCGACTTTGGGTTCGGATCAGAGCTCAGCTTTAATCTGCTGAGAGGAAGAGAAACTACTGGCTGTCTCTCAGAATTACAATGCCTCAACTGGACAGAGAAAAGTTGTGCTGCTCAATCTGTCTGGATCTACTGAAGGATCCGGTGACTCTTCCCTGCGGGCACAGCTACTGCGTGATCTGCATTAACAACCACTGGGATGGAGAGGATCAAAGGGGGGTTCACACTTGTCCTCAGTGCAGGAAAACCTTCATACCGAGGCCAGTCCTGGGCAAAAACACCATGTTAGCAGAGCTGGTGGAGGAGCTGAAGAAAACCGAGCTCCAAGCTGCTTCTCCTGTTCATCACAACTATGCTGGGCCTGGAGATGTGCCCTGTGATTTCTGCACTGGGAGGAAGCAGAGAGCCACCAAGTCCTGTCTGCAGTGTCTGGCCTCTTACTGCGATGATCATCTCCAGCCTCACTACAATTCCCAGGCCTTTCAGAGCCACAAACTGGTTGAAGCCTCAGCAAATCTCCAAGAAAAAATCTGCTCTCTCCACAGCAAAGTGAAGGAAGTTTTCTGTCGCAGTGATAAGCAGTGCATCTGCTACCTCTGCTCTCTCAGCGAACACAAAGGCCACGACATCGTGTCACTCGCAGCAGAGCGGGCAGAGAGGCAGAATGAGCTCGATCCATGTCGGCAAAACATCCAGCAGAGAATCCAAGACTTGGAGCAAGATCTGACAGTGCTTCAGCAGCAGGTGGGGGTCATCAATGGTTCTGCCGATGAAGCAGCGAGGAATAGCCGGACGGTGTTCGGCCAGCTGGCCCAACTCATCGAGAGACGAAGCTCTGAAGTGCAGCAGCAGATCAGAATCCAGCAGGAAACGGAAACACGTCGGGTCAAAGAGCTCGAGGAGAAGCTGCAGAAAGAGATCTCAGAGTTAGAGAAGAAAGACCGGGAGCTGAAGCAGCTTTCATACACCGAGGACCACCACCACTTTCTACTCACTTTCTACTCGCTGTCAGCACTCAGCAAATCTACACACACCAGCATCAACGTCCCCCCTCCGAGCTTTGAGGAGGTGACGGCAGCGGTGTCACAGCTCAAGGACAAACTCCAAGACCTTCTGAGTCAGGACTGGACCAAAGGAGAGGCGTCGCTGAGACCCGTAGAGCCCGAGGGCTCAGGGAAACGACTGCATATCATGCCAGCACCACCAACTTTTGTAGAAAGAGAAGAACTCAAACCTGTAGTCTTTCAACAACCACGTGTGGTGCCACCAGCAGAGCCCAAGGGTTTCTTGAAACAACCACGTTTTCCACCAGCTCCACATCTAACAGCAGCATCTTTTCTGGCAACAGCAACGCGCAATTCACTGAAACAACGCGTGGTGCCTCCAGCAGAGCCCAAGAGCTTTTTGAAACAACAGCAACAACATTTGGTGTCACCGGCAGAGCCCAAGGGTTTAGCCCCACAACAACCAGCTTTGGTGACACCACCGCTACCTTTTACACCACCGGCAGAGCCCAAGACCAGAAATGAATTCTTACTGTACATGTGTCCAATCACGCTGGATCCAAATACAGTGAGCAAATGGCTGTCACTGTCTGAGGGGAACAGGAAGGTCACGTACATGAAGAAAGAGCAGTCGTACCCTGATCATCCAGAGAGATTCAGCGACAGCCTTCAGGTCCTCAGCAAAGAGGCTCTGAGTGGACGGTGTTACTGGGAGGTGAAGTGGAGCAAGTTCGCTGCTATAGCAGTGGCCTACAAGAGCATCAGCAGAACAGGAAGTGAGAGTGGATTCGGATTCAACGGCAAGTCATGGGCGTTATGGTGTCACAATAATGAGTTCAGATATGACAGCAGCACCACTTTCCTTCAGGTCCCTCAGTCCAGCAAGATCGGCGTGTATGTGGATCAGAGTGCAGGTATCCTGTCCTTCTACAGCGTCTCCGACTCCATGACTCTCCTTCGAAAGGTAGAGACCACCTTCACGGAGCCCCTCCACGCCGGACTCTGGGTTTGTTCGGGATCTGCCAAGTTGGTTCAGCTGCTGTAGGATTTCTTTCTGCTTGAACTTCATTTCTTCTGTCTCTGTCCCTGGAGTCATCAGAGAAGCCATCTTTCCAAGTTTCAAGCTATTCCAAGGACCTGTTTCTGTACTTCCTGTCATGGCATTTGGAAATCGTTTGGACAAAGTAAATTAAAAGAAAAAAAAACATTAAAAAAAAGAGCTCTAATAATACCGAATGATACTAATGATACTTTATCTTATGTGATGGTTATGGTTATCTGTTGTTAATCAAGTAGAAACAGGGCTGATCAAAATGGTTTTGTTTTATTTTGATTTGTTAATTCTTTTTCTTTCACTGATTAAAACCAACACCAACGATAAATCGAACGCAGCTGTAGGTTTCAGTGGAGGCCTACAGATTCACAGTCTGCTTTTTGTTATTATTGTCAAAATGACGATGTTCAGTGTTTGAATCTTTTGAATTTAATCTCATCATATTGACTCCACCTTTGAAAACCCTTACTGGTGGCATGTTGAACATCATCAGTCCATCCAGTCTCTTCCACTTGTCCTTATCGGGGTCGCGGGGGGCTGAAGCCTATCCCAGCTACCATAGGGCGAGAGGCGGGGCACACCTTGGACAGGTAGCGCTGTGACAGAAAGGCCCCGCCCATATGGTGGAGTACAAGTCAGGACCTTCATGCTGTGAGTCAACAGTGCTAACCACCGTGCCGCGGCGCTGCCATGAACATCATTAATAAATGTTACATTTTTAACTGATTAGCTTTCGTTCATAGTTATGCTTCCAATACACACTGAAATAATAGTCGTGAATGTTTACTGATTATGAGTGTTATACCTTTTTATTATTTAGTTTGTGTAATGTGAAATATCTCAAACATGATTACATGTTTTCTCTCGGCTGATGTGAAATCCTAACATCTACACGTTGATGTTGTTCAGTGATCACTTTTACATACAGTCACACTTTATTAACGTAAAGATAACAAAGGATTTGTGAGTATGTGTATATACATTTATATATTTATGATGCTTAACAAATGCATTAGAGCACCACCCTGTGCCGGGTTTATGACACGGCATTTCTGTAATGCTTGCTCCGCCACTGTGCTCTTGCTCTTTATGATGATTTGTTATTATTGTTGTTGCCCGTGAACATAAAATTCACTGTTTTACAAAAAAGCCGAAAAAAGTAAACCACATCATTATTATTATTATTATTATTATTATTATTATTATTATTTGATTAAAATGACAAATTAAAGTTATTTACTTGCATTCCTGAACAAAAAAAAGGTTTTAGTGGTTGGATGATGTGATCGATTAATTTCTGAGTTCACAGAGAAGTCCAGCGTGCTGGCTCAAATGTGGGTGTAAAAACATGATTCAGTTTTGTGTTTCTCTAATAAAACCCAACAGTGTGACGGGTGGTCTAACATCGTTTAAGCACTTCAGTGGTTATCAACAGCTTCGTAAAGCGTCTGTATTTTATTGTTTGGTGGCGCTACTTATTTTGTGTCGTTCATGTTTGTGGAGATTTATGATTGTGTTTTAGCGCCCTCTAGAGGGCACTGGGCACTCACACAGTTGATTGAATAAGTTTCTCAAACACTGGTAAAGCCTTCAGGTCACGTGTTGGTGTGTTTGTGAAGCATATACTTGAAACGATGACATTATTTCACTGGTGATATTTCTGTACCTGCCCTGCTGCAGAGCACCTGTTGGATCAGAGCCAGGCAGTGTCTCCTTCCTGCTTTGTAAACTGCAAATAGACAATAAATCCTTTGTGGGTATATATTTATATGATCAGAGTGTTTCTTGAGTGTTTGCAGTAGTTATCGGTTAGAAAGTACCCTGTAGCCCACAGCTACAAGCTTTAACTTATACTTTCTTGTGATCTATAGATGAGTTATATGGGTATTATTTGCGCACAGCTGATGCAGACTTATATAAACAAGGTCACATTTATTCACCTGCAGGACTGCACCCTAAACAGGCCTAATGTTAAAGGTAGCTGTGAATGTTAGTAAAGAGGGCTAAGCAGACTATTTTTTGGTTTTCAAGCCGTCAGGACTTCATGACTGAGGACCTGCGTGCACACAGTGTTCAAGGCAGACAGCAGATGGCGTGCCTTACATCATTTACAGGAGGTGCAGTGTTACTTCACAGTGTGGTACAGAGGGGACTATGGACCTCAGCAAGAAGGAGCGGTCTGCCC
Source organism: Tylochromis polylepis (assembly GCA_015107715.1). Classification (NCBI taxonomy): domain Eukaryota; kingdom Metazoa; phylum Chordata; class Actinopteri; order Cichliformes; family Cichlidae; genus Tylochromis; species Tylochromis polylepis. The sequence goes on from VVHJ01018164.1 coordinate 24,422, forward strand.
GCTGATGTCACTGCGTCACGTGTGAGGCAGGAAGTGTGGTCCACCAGAGATGAGAGCTGAGCCGTCATTCCCCTCACTCACCGCCTCCACCGCTGCATCAGCACAGGGCCCGCCCTCTGCACCGGTCCGTTCCTGTCCCCAGACCCCAGCACAGGAGATGGCCGATGCCCCCGCAGGAGTGCCCCGAGTGCTCTGGCTGCAAAATTTAAACACATCAAAACATATCAAATAAAAACTCTTTGAATGTGTTGCATAAACTGTGAGGGGAAATGTGAAGATCCTGCTCTTCTGTGTCAGCCTGAGCTGCTGAATGAAGGCTCCATAGCATCACGCTGTGCCTCCATACAAACTTTCAGTAGACGATATTGTGAGTGCACTCTGACACTGCGCTGGGCCGACCTCTACACATGACTGGGAGCTTGTTGCCCCTGAGTGAAGCTAACTCAAACCTGTTTGTGTCTATGTGGATTTATTTCACATTTCCATAACAGGACATGCTTTAATCATCATCATATCCCATTAACTTTGGCACAAAGAGGTGTGCATTTGCATTTTCAAATCTAGACGTCGTGTTTTTACAAATGATTTCCACCAATGAAGACTGAGCACGCCACAAACACATTTAATGAACAGTATGTGGAATTCCTCATTTATTTTCGACATACATCACGCAAGAAACTATTATAAAGCCGGGTGTTATTATTCATTCACGTCACACTCTTTGATGTTGAGTACATGAATGATCAGTAGTAGAATGGATATGATCCATTACAGATAAAAACCTGAATGAGACCTTTTCTTTCCATTTTCTCTTCTTTATTATTTATAACACACTGTTTATGTATTCATGGCTCCGTTTTGTCCATTTAAATAGATTTTAGAAAGAAAGAAGGACGTTTATTCCAAGCGGAACAAAAAATTAACCCTCCTCTTCCTGCCGGAACTTCAGAGTGCGACATCCGGTGGAAGTAAACAATGAAAAGGCGGCAGTATGGTTGATCCAGCGTGGACTTTTGGAGGCTCGCTTTGTGCTGTGTTGTGTTGCTGTGTGTGAGCTGTCGCAGTAACAATGCCTTCAGTTCAGTATCTGAGAGAGTTTATCAACGAGCGACTAACTGCTGCTGCTGAACAAATATTCTTGGAGTTTGAAAAAACGATCGTCCAGTACGAGGAAGAGATCGACCGTCAGCGCAGACTGCTGGATATCACCTGGAAACCGGAAATCAAGCTGCACAGGACAGGTGAGTGTCAGTCTGATGGAGGGTCCTGATCACAGCTCTGCGGGACGTTTAGTCTGCGCACAGCCGCGCGCGCACCGAACAGAAGCTCTCGCGCTTCCTGCGCGGTCTGGACTCTCTGAAAGGTCGCCAACAGCTCAGCCACGTGATCAAATATCAGCTGATCGATTTACAGAGCGCACAGGTGGTAAAGTATCGCGATCAACTCCGGAGATGACAAAGAAGGCGCACGTGGCCCCTGACGTCACACTGTAGGGTCTGTTTGATGATGCCGCCTGCTCTCCCTGGCCTGGAGCGCGAGCCGCGGGCTGCCAATGAGCGCACAGGATAAACTACGTCACCACCGTGTTGTCACTGCTTGAGAAGATAAACCCGGTGAAGACACGCCCACTGAGCTCTCAGGACAGGTTTAAAATACCTCTCCACCAGCTTACCTGAGCACACCTGCTCTGCCCGCCTCACACCACCTTCTCATCCTACCACCTCCTCCTGACACCACCACCACCTCTGACTGTTTTATTGGCGTGGGGGTCAGCTCCAAGCAGGATGTGGATGGATGCTTAACCGTGGGCCCGTCAGGCTGCCTCCTGCTGGGGAAAGAAAAACCGTACATAACCGTGCAGTAGAGCTGTGCGATATGGACACAACTTTATATCACGATATATGTAATTTTATATCCCGATAACGAGATATATATTGCGATATAGAAATATATCTATCTTCATGCTCTCTGTATTGTTCTTCATGTCGTGTCTTTAAGTGGTAGAAAAGATTTGATGTGTTTGTGTCCCTACTTGCTGCTTGCTGGCGGCATGTTTTGCGTATTCCAGCCTGGTTGGTGTCAGACTTTGCAAACCCGAACCACTTCCAGACAGTTGAACCCCGACAGCCTCTTTTTGGCACCACTTCCCTTTCGGGCTCTATATTGTCTGTATTGTCGGCCCCGTGCTCCTCGAAACTTTCCGAGGAAATCTCCATCTCAGCCATGTTGTTTATGTCCACGCTCTTCTGTCGGTGTCGTAAACCTTGCGAGTTATGTAAAATGCTACCGCTAAGCAGTAGCATATGCTGCAATCACATTAGTTTACAACGTGTAATTTTAACGTGCAACGTAACGAACATGTTACACGTTAACATGACGATATATACGATAGAGCGCTCTATCGTACGGTAGACATTTTTATATCGTAGTGCGATATATATCGTAACATCGCACAGCACTGCCGTACAGTACCAGCATGCCGTGAGCTCGGGGACGGCGCTGACAGTAAACCGTGCTCACGTGCAGTCAGCTGTGCCTCGCAGCGTTCGGTGTAATCACGCAGCTCTCCTCTGGATAAGTGCTGAGCTCCACCTGAGGCTCAGTCCTCGGGACCTCTCGCAGTCCCAGCGCTTTATCAGCAGAGTTCTCCCTGATGTCACAAACGATCGTCCTTCAGCCTCCTCTCACTGATCTGCCTCGCTTTGTTCGGACAGAAGCACGACCTGGGTAGATGCTGCACCATGTTCATTACTACAGTGCTCACTCCTTCATCGGGTCTGCTGCTGTCAGCAGATTGCTGCTCATTACTAGACATCGCTGCTATTGTCACCACACGTACTAGTTATTTAATCGTGTTGTTTTTTCTCATTGCTCCGAGATGTCGTGCAGCCATCTGCCACTAGATGGAGCATAATTGTTGAGAAACACTATTAGAGTCAGAATCAGAGAGACTTTATTAATCCCAGAGGGAAAATGAGTTGTCATAGCAACAAATATGCAACAGACATCAAGCACTCATATAAAATGAGTGTAGAAACAGAGATATGATAGATAAATATAGAGATGTAAATATAAAAGGACAAGTATGTGTGCAAATATATGTGGTGGTGTTCAAAGTGACAGGTGCACTGAGGTGTGATTAGTTCCACATGAGTGGATCTGACCCCAGTGGATGAAT
>VVHJ01018180.1:1403-11796 GCA_015107715.1 Tylochromis polylepis
CCCAAAAAGGGGCCCCCCCCCCCCCCCCTTTCAAAATCGAGAGGTTCAAGCTCAACTGAAATTTGCAGCTGCCCACATGAACAAGCCAAAAGCCTTCAGAAGAAATGTTTTATGGTCAGACAAGACAAAGATTGAGCAATTTAGCCATAGTGACAAGAGATATGTTTGGATGAGTAAACGTGAGGCTTTCACACCTAAGAACTGTACCAGCTGTCAAGTCCGGTGGTGGTAGCATCACGCTCTGGGCTGTTTTGCTGTTAGTGGTAAAAGTACATCGCACAAAGTGGAGAGAATAATGAAGAAGCAGGACTACTCATATTTATCAACTTCACCTCAAATCAACAGCTAGATAGTTGAAACTTGGACACAGTTACATGTTCCAGCAGGACAATGAGACCAAACACAAATCAAAACTGATTTTGGAAAGCATGCTAACTTTAAGCTTCTGGAATGGCCTTCCCAAAGCTCCAGCGTTGCAGTTTACACTTAAAAGCCAGATTACTGCCATGAAACCAACCAATTTAAATGACTACTACCAATTCTGCCAAGAATAGTTGTCAAATATGCAGCAAGGATTATATAAAAAACTGGTTGATGGATACCAAAAGTGTCTGGTCAAGATGCAGTTTGCTAAGACATTTAGCCAGATCCTAGTGGGGGTGTATGTATACTTTTGACACTGTGTGGATTAGAGAAAATCTAAAAGAAATTCAAACCTGTTCACCCAATTATTGTTTTTTTAAGTCAGTAAAGATATAAGCTATATAACCACTACACCCCAGAAAATGGACTGTTGAAATAAATAATTAAAAGCCCAAAATTGCAAGGACATTCATGCCCATTATGAGTGCATTTACACTTCTGACCACATCTGTACATCAACTTCATTTTGACTTCAAAATATGTCAAAATGAGGATTTTTGACATCGCAGTGTTAAAGTGATATCTTACTCCACAACTCTAACCAAGTGTGAGTGTCTGTGAAAAAGCCAGCTGGATTGGTTTGGGGGACCAATGGCATGTACCTGGTTGCCTTTGGGCTTCTGTGACAAAGAACTCATCCAGTGTGCTGCTGACATAAGTGTTCAAGTCAAATATAACCTCTGCCTGGTTTACACAGGCCAGAGAGGAATGTAGGACCAGTGTGGTCACAAGAGACCAGTTTAATATGTCAGGGTGTATGAGGTTAAGGAGTATGTGTCTCAAAAGAGCGATTCCAAAATCTAATCATGTAATTTTATGCAATTTCTTTGGTCTTTGTTCTTTATTTGCTCCATAATCTGTAAGTGAAGGGTTGGAACCTCTTAAGTGTCATTATGTTGTTTGTGTATTAATACCACATGACTTCGTGGAAAAAGTCTTATAAAATGTTGAAGTTTTACTGTCTTTATTTGATTATTTTGTTTTCTCCACCATCTTCCATTACTGATTTGGAAGCATAAATTGCAAACCAGCCCCTGCTCATTTGGAATCCTCAGGTGGACCTGCCAAAGGGACACAAATAAAAAAACCCGCATTTCCAACTTTACCGATAATTTTTTCTTATTGTCACAGCGTGGACACACAGGAGGCAGACTGTGTGAATAAAAGGCAAGCTGTTTATTCTGACTGATGTACAAAAAGTCTAAAGCAAAGTTATATATATGGGTGTAAAATAACCAATAACTATTTAATTCAGATGATATAACAAAGACACAAGTGCATTTACCTCTTACATATAAACAGAAAGACAATGCATTGTCACAGGCACTGGAAATACTGTAAAGTGAACATTGTTGTGCTGTATACTTCATATTGTGTGATTATATTTTCTATTCATGTGTCTCTGTGATGTAACAATAGTTATCAAACAGAGTGGAATAAAAGCATATTTTCCCTCTGAAAAGCACTATAATATAATTATAATTGGATATATGGATATACTCACGTCTCACATCTCAAAACTATCTTGGGTGCTGTGAATCTGCTTTCATCTAATAAGTAAAAGCAGAAAAACTTTAAAGACAATACTTAAGAAATACATTTGAACATAAGAACAGTATACTGGCATCAAAATGCACTGCTAAAAGTACTCATAATGCAGACTTTAGATTAAAACTTCTGTAGTTGTGTGTTGGTAGACAGGGTTTGAACTAGTTTGTGTTTGCAGATAGGCATTATGTTTTTTCTTCTTAATAATAACATGCTATAATATAATCTGCAGAGCATATTTTTTAAAATGGGACTGAGAGAAGACTACAATAGAATTTTATTAACTATAAATAACTATCTCATCTTCCAGCATGGTTGCATCCAAGTTCGAGTCAGCCGATTGCAGCTCTACTAAAAGCTGAACCTACGTTACCCGTGAAGGCTCTGCACATCATGACTCAGCACGCTTCTGTGGTGTGATGTGGGGTGGTTTAAATTGCACTATTACTGTCACACTATCCTGACACGACCGAGGTTACTCCAGTTCAAATTCCCAAAACATTCACACCACGCAGCTCACGCAGCATCTGACTGAGGGCGACCAATCAGAGGGCGAGGTCCTGACTTCTGATCCCTGTGGCCCCATAGAGGAAGGGCGGGTGAAACACCTGTGCCAACTTGCAAACTTACTGACACTGAACACTCGCGGATTGCAGTAAATTTAATGAGTTGTGTAACGCTCCTTCAAGTGTGCAACCTGGGTCAGAAAACAAACAAACAGAGAGAGAAAAAAAAAAAACCCAAATCGTTAAGTGCAGACTTTGATGCATTCACGTGCTGTGTTGCAAACAGGAAAAGGGATCATCACCTAAAGTAGTTTACCTGAGGGCACTGATGCGGAAAGCACCATGATAAGCACCCAGATTTACCTTCAGTAGAACAACTTCACTATGCTACACAGAGCCCTCTGCTGTTCACAGTGAAAATAGCTGAGATAACCAAGATAACAGTCGCACACTGTGAATACACCTGCTTCTAAGATTTAAAAGCAACAAACTTTTAAATAATTGCTCTCATTGTTCTCTTTCAGAGTGGGGAAATATATATTGAAATAATGAATAATACTTTGAACTGTTTAGTTTTTGTGTAAATGTTGGTATGACAACACATTTTGATGCTTGTTTTCAATTTTCTAATAGTGAGCATAACAAGAAGACCCAGTTATAAAACTTTAAAACTCATGTATACACAATACAACATGCCTTTATACATGAAGCTGTGGAGTACCTTTTTATGGAATAAAAAAATATTTGTTTTTGTTATTTTATTGCACAGGTAAAGGATTCAGACACTGTATAGGTAGCACTACTCCCTCACACTAAGTAGTCCTTGGGTTTGAATCCAGTCTCGGGCCTTTCTGTATGGAGTTTGCATATTCTCCGTGTCTGTGTGGGTTGTGTCTGGGTACTCCGGCTTCTTCCTATAGTGCAAAGACATTCATGAGGTGAGGCTAATTGGTGACTCTAAATTGGCTGTAGTTGTGAATGTGAGTGTGAGTAGCTGTCTGTCTCAGTATGTGTTAGCCCTGCGATATCTTGGTGACCTGTCCAAGGTGTACCTTGCCTTTTGCCCAATGATTGCTGGGATAGGTTTCAGCCCACCTGTGACTGTGGATAAGTTGAAGAAGATAGATGGAGTGAGGAGATCACTGATTAAAGTGATCAGAGTTCAAGTGTTTTGCTAAACCATAATATGTCATTGCCTTATTAGATGTTGGTACCTGTGACATTGTGAACTCTAGTGACAGTATGGAGCAGGTGGAAGAGAGCTTTAAATACCTGGGATCAACCATCCAAAGTAATAGAGTGTGTGCAAGAGAATGCAGACAAGGTGGACTGGGTGGAGATGAGTATTAAAGGTGATTTGTAGCAGAAGGACAGCAGCAGGAGTGAAAGGTATACAAGATAGTAGTGAGACCTGCTATGGTGTATGGTTTTGGAGACGGGAGGAAGAGCTGAAGATGTTACAGATTTTCACTGGGAGTGATGAGGAGAGACAGCTCAGGTTCAACAGTTTGGAGACAAAGTCAGAGAGGCAAAACTGAGATGTGCAGAAGAGGGATAATGGATATACTGGACAAAGGATGTTGAAGCGGGAGCTGCCAGGCAGGAAGAGAAAAAGAAGACCACAGAAGTTCTTGGATGCAGTGAAATTGGTCGTGCAGAGGGTTGGTGCAACAGGCAAATGACCTCCCTTAAAGGGAGCAGTCGAAAAAGGACAAAAAAAAAAAAAAAATTGTATTAAATGTGAGCAAGGAGACAGTTAATGTTTAGAAACGTTTAAGTGAAATTTTATTTGAAAAAAAGATACTGAAATGAGTAAAGTAAGCAACATGGATTGTATAAATATCTGTGCAACCAAAATGGGCACACTGAGGCACTTCACTGCCTTCTGCTGCCACAACACACCAAACTATCAAGTTTCATATTCAGCTACAAAACTCTTAAGATCTTTGTTTTGTCAAATCCTTTAAGTCATATCATTATTATGATCTAATCTAAAACTTGTACGATTTAAAAATGGGAACTTTAGGTTATGAAAAGATAAGGTGTGGCCTGGATAAAGAGGAATAGCACATCTTTAACAGAAGAAGTGGCTAACACAGAGGGGATGTTAGTTCATGTTCAGTTTAACATAAAATGGTGTACTTTTGTTTTACAAGCTGCCCCGTGAGCTCAGCAATAAGGGAAGTAGTTAACATGCATACTGAAGCAAGTCTGAAAAAACAAAACAAAACTTCAGTCGTTCACACAAGCTATCAGGAAATATTGTACCAGTGCTAATAAAATGTGGAAGAGGAAATAAAACACCAAAACTTGACAATCACTCTGACATTCTTCTGCAGTACTTTGGCCAAAAAACACACATGGCACAATGAACCGGAAACAATCTATTACAGCAAGTGTAGAGAACAGTAAGATCTATGTTACAGTGTTTAAACATGTTGACGCTTGTTGTTGTCATTGTAAAATTATACACACTCAGTAAAGCGTGTCAGCCTGTTTCTCCCTCACACAAAGTACACTGACAGGGTGGATAGTAAGTGCAACCCAGATTTTATTCTCATGATTTTTAGTCTGACCTTTGAAGATGAGAGTTCCGAGTCAAAGATGTTTGTTTCTAATGCTGAAGTGGACTTATATATGCACTGGTGTGCAGTGTAATATGGAATATGAAAATGCACCGCTTTGTACACTGCCTCAATTCAGACTTTGCACCACTTGCTTCGTATATTACATCAACTCTTGAATGTACACAGAATCACAAATTTTGGAATACATTCATCTTTTTTTTGTTTTGTGAAATTATCACAGCAACATCGACAACTCTCTACAAAAACCAACCTCGCTGCCCAAATCAGGCAAGTCTTCTGGCAAGGAAAATGTACAGAGTGATGAAGACCACAATCTGTAATATTATCAGCCATTATTGATGCAAGTCATCAGGCCAAAAAGAAATAAATACATATATAACAATATGGTAACACTGAAGTCTGGCTGGTGGTGACCCTGGAGGTTACACGCCCAGCTTGTTGGCGATAGTCATGACCACTTTGAGGATCGGCATGAAGGCGGAGATCTCGCTGAAGTTGCTGCTGCTGACCACCTGAGTGTGGACCTCCAAACCCCGCTGGTAGTTCTGGCTGGCCACACAGCGACTGATCTCATGGAGCCCGCTCAGGATGTTGTGAGAGAGCTGAGAGAACAGTAGGGAAATTATATTATGTTTACAGTTTCTACTGTATTATGTCACAAAATTGTGAAAAATCAAATGTTTTGTTGCAGCTGAAGTCACTAAAAAGCAGAAAATTGCAAGTTCTATATTTCCTTTTTTTCTCCCATTTCGTTAGCATCGTAAACACAGTAGTTCTTAAACTGTGAAGTGACCCCCCCCCCCCGGTGGGAGCATTAAGCGCCTGCAGGTGGATGACAGAAGAAAAATGCAGAGTGAGATAATGTTGAATAAATATGATTTAAGTGAAGGAACATGAATATATTCATATATGATCCTTTTTTATGTTAATAATTATTAATAGCAATTGTGCTGGCAGGGGTATGCCCCCGATCTACAGGGATAACATCTGTTTACTGGGTGTGCTCATGGAAACACTCAGTTTGGTTTATACTGCCTCCTTAATTTGAGTTTTACCCCCCATTTACTGGACACTGTAAATGCATAGTTTGTCTTGTTTTACTACTTTATTTCGTTGTAATGCACTCTATCTAGAGCCTCTCAAGTGCCCACTGATAGCAACATTCACATCACTAAGACTCAAATGGATGCTTGCTTAGTTACAAATACATAAAATAGACTAAGACTGATCATCTTCTCAGGTATCTTCATAAAGACTATGCCTTTTCACTGGTTGAGCCTGTAGCTGCCATTTGGATTCAAGTAGAGCATGTCCTGGATCCTACAATGTTTTTTTTAAAACTCATAACAAGTAAAAAGGTTTACTGTTTACTAACTTCATCCTGATGTCTGACATGAAGTGCAGCTTTAAGTTTTGTTGTAAAAATTGTTTGTACTTTTTAAAAGTCAAGGTAACGTTAAGCACTTGGCAGGTGAGCACACACAATCACCTGCTGAGATGCATTAAACAGATCCTGGTACATTTCATATTGTCAGTGTAGTGAGTACACAATGGTCTAAACACTTTCTTTGGTCTTTAAATATGTGGCCTTAAGTTTGTGGCATGTTCATTTCTCCTGAACCTTTCAAAGGCCTAATATTTTATTTTAGTTTATTTTTTTTAATTTTATATACACCCATAAAGATTTATTCTTAAATTGACAAAAGCACATTTTTATTTTAGGTAATGCAGTGCACCTCCACTGTACAGCGCTGACTTAGCATCATAAACAAATCGTTACTATGACAGCGGTGGCCCTTGACAAAGCTTAGCTTGTCATGCAGGTTATTTGTGCTTTTTTCTGAGGTTGAGTGTTTGATATCTTAATGCAACAAGAATCAGCTGGATTTTATTTGTGGTGTTCAAAACAGAAATGGTGCAAACATGTCACCCATAGAAACACACCTGGATTTTTTGTTTTTGGATAAGACGTAAATAGCATGAGATCTTTTTAAGTCATTGCTACATGGTGAAAAGAAACTCAGTGGTTTTACCCTCACAACAAAATTTTAAGCAGACAAAAAGGGAATATCAAGAAAGAGGAAGCGATATTGAGATTTATCAACTTTTACCTCAAATTCTGTTTAAGTACACAATGAGGTATTCAGCATTTTTAACTGCACTGTATCATTTAAAAGCAGTTTTTTTTAAAGTTAAGTTTTTCTGTATCGTTTTTTTTTAAATAATTTCTGAATCTGATCACTTCTGATCCTTACCGACTGCTCTCTCAGCTTATCATACAGGTGCCCCAAGCGCTTGGCAGCATCATCAAGTTTTCTTTTAGTTTGCTGAAAGAGAAACACTTCTCAATTTGTATCCAATAACAAAATAATTTTGTTTCAATCAACAAAAACATTTGCACCAAAAAAAACCTGTGAAACCTAGATGCGGCTACAGACTGCGGAACTTACTGGGTCTCCTGCAGCTAGCTGGCAGCGCTGCACCAGGCTGTCAAAGGTGGACTTGAGAACCATGTGCTCAGGAGGGATTTCTTTCTGCTGCACCTTCTCTGATGGCAGCTGCTGGAGGAGCTGAATAACACAAGCACGGAAATATAAGGTGACAAGGTGTTACTGTTGAGAATTCAGAAAACAGCCCCCTCGTTAGACACCAACCTGTACGCTGGGCTCTTGAGGGGCTCCAGGGGGGACCTGGGTGTTGTCATGGGGCTGAGCGGCCTCCACTGGGAATCCCATCACAGGTGCTGTGATGGGGGCTGGTGGAGTGTAGTTATCAGGAATCTGAATATACAACACAATAAAGTATATTATAATGAGTGAGAAAAAACACAATGAACCAAGCAGTTTAGTTTTGGTATATCAGTAAACGACACATTTATTAAATTTTTGCTAAACTGTTGGTGTAACATGAATTCATCAAGGCTTATTTGCTGAGAACGTCTGCCTTTCTTGCCTGCAAGAAAGAAGAAGTGTCTATGTGAATGTGCTTGAGTTTTCAATAAAGGGTGAACTAAACTAAGAAAGTCTGCTAGTTTAGTTTAGTTAGTAAGCTCTCGAGAGAATAATAATGCGCTCCTCAAAGGATCGTGGTTCTGCACAACAATATAGCTGCTTATACTACATTCGCAAGCATACAGCAAAAACAGTATTTTGACAGTAATGAATGCAGGGTTACCTTCTTCTTCCTGGGTCCACCTCGCACTGCAGGTGGGTCATTCCAGCCTTCTTGAGGTCCTGAATCGGAAGAATAATGAAAATGATTAAGAAACTACTAACATTTGTTGTTTAGATACACTCAAGCAACCAAGGATTGCCTACAAGAGACAATCTCTTTGGGCCCAGGTGGCAAAAAACACTGCAAGTCAAGCCATACAGATTTTAGCAGTTTATGCAGAAACAAACAAGCAAATTTGCAGGCAACATCATTCACTCAAAGGCAAAAAACAGAAAGAAAAATTCTATGAATATCATACTGAGTGTATTTCAGGTCAATTATGCAGCAGCTGCAAGTGTTAAAAAAAATGTACTACTTATGCTTTAATTTGAAATAGCAATGTATACATATGTGGGCCATCTTTAATACCCTGACACTGAATCATCTACAGTCTTGTCTGAGTCTGGAAACTTCATTTAAGTTTCACATATTAAAAAAAAATAAAAAATACACCAGCTAAGTCCTTACATTTTCCTTAAGTATAGGGTAACACAAACAACCACCAAGAAACCAGAACAAATGGGGAGGATCTGCACAATGGATTGCAAACCAATGCACATTAATTTTGAGCTTCATTTAGGGATACTATATTATGTTACACAGATATATATATATATATTTTTTTCTTTTTTTTTCTGGTTCTTGAATGGATGGTTTGATGCTCCCTTAATCCATATCCAGCCCTAACCCTGTCACCTTGGTTGTCACACTGGGAATTCAGCCAGGGAAAGTATCCTGCAAGTCAAAAAGGAGTGACAGCGGAACAGATGTAAATCACCATGAGCAATACATTCCTGCTGACCTCTGTAATTTCTTTCTTTAAATTCATGACTAAAAAATGTGGAAAGGTGTCAGGAAACAATGCAGCTGTGATCTCATACCAGTAGGAGGAGGAGCCACCACTGGAGCTGGGAAGGGCTTTACAGCAGGAGCTCCAGGTCCACCCTGTGGATACCCAGATCCGAGAGGAGCATAGGGAACAGAAGGAGGTGCAGGACCCTGGTTGTGGAGGCTTCCTGGGTACATTGGAACTGGAGCTCCAGGCTGGGAGCTGGGTGGTACGAAGCCTGAGGAGGTAGATGGCATGAAGCTTGTCGGTGGCACCCCGGGGCTGGGCATGGGGGGTAGGCCTCCAGCAGCTGACGATGAAGGTGGCAGTTGAGGCCCTGATAAAGTAGCAGCTGGCATAGAAGGACCTGGAGGTGGGAACGCTGGGGGTCCAGCAGTGGACGGTGATTGAGGCTGGAATGGTTGGTGAGGAAGGAAACCTGGGAAAAACCACAAGTGATTGCCATTACACCAAAAAACAAAAAAAGGGCAGTAATTACAGGGTTCTACACCTTTTTCAGGGTCAAATTCAAGCACTGTTTAAGCACTTTCAAGGTCCATTTTCAAGCTTTTCCAGCACAATACAAAAAAAAAGAATGCATGTTTCACTTCCCTTCTGTTCCCCTTTTGTTTAAACATAGAAAAATGCACCACACAAAAATACTGCAAAACAAAAAGGTTGCCTTATATGCCTTCTCATGTCTTGTCTAGTCTCGTGTAATTCTAACCCTCAGAGACTCTTCTCAGTCTTGTTCTCTAAAACTAAGGAATTATGGATTTGATCAACTGGTCTCTTAACACAATTGACACCCTCTTCTTGACGAGAAGTCTCGGCTCGGGGGAGCCCGATTGTCCTGCAGGGACGTTCGCTGCTGGATACACGATTGACGGTTGGCAGAAGTGGCGCGTCGTGTGCCTGGCGGCACTCTTGATGGAGGACACCGAAGACATCTACCTATTCGGAACCATGATAACAGGGTTCTTGCTGATCGGAGTTGGCTCAGCCCTGGCTTATCGAAGATTAAAGAAAGCGGTTACAGCTGTTCAAAACCCCACAAGGCTGCCCGGCACGATTGATGCGATGAGCAGGGCCGTGAGTACTCAAGACTGTGTTTATTGAACGCAATATGGATAAGAGCTTGGAGAAGCTTACGGCTCTGCAACGGGAAACTGATAGACCTGGGGACCAGTGATGGACATTAGACCAACTGCGAAATTGGTATGCAGTTTGTTCACACTAAACCTAACCCAAACAACCATTATCTTCATGCGGCCTCCCTTTCACCA
>VVHJ01018185.1:1727-19723 GCA_015107715.1 Tylochromis polylepis
GAATGAATTAACAGATTTAGTGTCATCTCTCAGTCTGGGAGAGGAGCCAAAGTATTGACCACCTTAATCCGTTCATCCCTCTCTTCCTCATGCTCATCCTCCAAAATCACCGCCTCTGTCTCTCTGTCTGCTGCCACCCCCGATCGCTATCTCTCTTCATCTTTGTTTTTTTTAAAAAAAAAAAAGGATTAAAGCCGTCTAATACTATTTGTTTGCGTGTTTAGTGTTGACATGATGTTGTGCTCATAGACACGTTACACTGTCAGATTTAGAGTCTGTCATTAATTAATTATTAAAAAAAAAAAGAAAATTATGGCATTTACGGATCAAATGAAGAGTTCATTTATTAATGGATTTTATATTCTGTAAGTGCATAATTATGATGCCAGTTAAAGTGATCGGTATTCAAGCATTATGTGTAAGAACGTAATAATTTGTCTTGTTTTCCTTTTAAGATTATAGCCTGCTTCATGGCAAATGTCTCCAAAGGATTAAACTCTTAAATATCAAAATATCATTAGAAGCGTACAAATAGAGATGATAAGTGTGTCCATCGATCTGAGGTGGGAATAGATGGTTGAGGTTAGGGTGGGTGAGGTAATAGCAGCGGTTCTGACAGCTTATGTGCACATTACAGATGGTTTATGTAGGCACAGGTATCTGTTAATCTGACACTAGTTTCAGGGGGAGAATCAGATCTAATCCCGTGACTAGCCTCATAATTCCATTCAGATGAGTAAGACGGTCTGGAGTGGAAATCAATAAAAGACTGTAAATAGCTTACAGGATATGAAATGTGTAAGCTTATAGGCGCACGAATTCAAAGTCAAATTTAAATGGGCAATTTAAAGCTTAGCAGCTGAAGTGATGGATTAGAAGCCTGTGAGAAAAACACTCAGCTTAGAGGACCCCGGAGAAGGAAGTTAAATGATAAGCAATGTCCCCAGAGGAAGAATGTATATAGAATATTTATGCAAACGGCTGTTTCCCAAAGATAATGAGCCAATGTGATGTACTTGGTCATTATGAATGCATCACAGCATGTTGCATGGGTTTTCTGCTTGCTCATCATAAGGTAAAGTGTAAACAGCCTATATTTATACACCAGTTCAGCCAAAACAATGAAACAAATCGGCAGAATATGATGATGGTCCTGCTCTGATCTGTTGGGGGATGCAAACAGGACCTCTGGAGCTGTCCTGTGGTTTGCACCAAGAATTTGGCAGCAGGGTTAGGGTTTCTGCAGGCTTACACACATCTGGGTAGACCGGAAGCCACATCAGTTCCTTGATCAGCAGAACGTTGCATCATAGCGAGATGATCAATGGCATTCACTTCACTTGTCAGTGGTTTTAATATTGTGGCTGATCTGTGAATGCAGTATATTCAAAACGGGTGGTTGATAAATGCCGCACACATGCCATTTCCACAAAAGGCACATAATAATCGCAGACTTTTTATAAAAGATTTTATATAAAAAAACAGTATTCTTTGTAATGGGCAACAGTGGGCGACTACACAGGCTGCAAAAGAATATCCAATTCTATTCAAGTCTAAGGTAAAATTATTCTACTTCTCCTGGGATCTGTGACCTCACTAAATACATTCCCGATGAATTTATTGCCTTAATTGCTAGTTATGCATCCTACTGAGTCCAGGGTGATGTTCATTTTGTAAACCATGGTCAAAAAGAAATATAAAGCAAAGTGTTTTAGAGAGATCCTTGCGATTTACCAGAGAATGCAGAGCCCTTGGTTCCTCAAAAAAATCTCCCTCTTGATGTCACAAATGGTTTTAAAGCAACAAAATAGTCAAAATAATTACAAATAGACTTTATTAATCTGTGCCATCCTTTATATACAGTCTATGATGATAATCAGAATTGCTATTATAGATAAGTCAACATCTGTGCTCTAAACTAGCCCACTGGAATGCATCCTAGTACTATATTAATTGTAATGTCCCATTCAAGTTAATTTTGGCTTTAACTTGAAAAGGACATTACTACTTTAATGTAGGAACTACTTTTTGAAGCCACTACAAATAACATTCCAGAGTCAAAAAAAGTCAAAATTGTGTGTGTAGATATTGTAAAACCAGGACAAAATATTAAGTATAAATACAGTTGACAACACATTTTTTTTCAACTCCCTGTCATTCAACATTTTTGCCTTTGGCACAATGCTGTTATTCTACAGGCACGATTTAACCAGTCACGTATCTTTTTTGAGGACTGTGTTGTTTCTGTGTGTTTGCCTGCGTGCATGAAGAGTGAAGGAGACAAAGAGAGGGAGGACGAGGGAGGGAGCCCCTGAGAGGTGAGACGGGTAAGCCTGTTGCTTGTAGCAGAGTTAGTCAGGATTAGGACATCTATCTGTGGGATAAGGCCGAGTTACTGGGACCCTACAGTCCTCCACCTAACGCCATCTGTCCTAACAGTCCAGGTCTATCCCCAAATCAGTCACTCTCTCATTCCCTCTTGTCTTATCTGTCTGCATTTTCTTACTTGTGTCTCCTGCTTTTTGTCAACAAGTTGTTTCCTCCTGCTGTTTGTAGTTTGGCCTCATCCTGAGTTTCTCAGTAGCTCCTGTGGTGCAGGGTACAAGACAGAAGTAAAGGGGGGGTACAGTAATAAATAGTCCAACTCATGACCTCTGTTGGCCTTCAGAGCCCCTAAATAGCAGTGCTGAAGGCTATGAAACTGGGTTAACAGCTGATGGGGGCTCAGTGTCACATTCAGGGGGTCAGGGCCAATAATTGTATATAGCCTGCTCAAGCTTTAGGAGTCTGCTCTGCCAAATCATCAATTTACTTCTAAAAGCATCTAGCAAGTTTCAGTTTTATCTGTTGTGAAGAAATTTTAGTGTGATAGTGCATGATGTATTTTCTTTCTAAATATATTGTAAGACGAATATATTTTTATCTGCATGGACGATATTAAGCCATAGCGAGCAGTCGGTTAGCTTAACATGAAGACTGGAAACAGGAAGTGTTGTAATGACAGTTAGCCTGGCAAAGCTAAGCTAAGCATTTCCTCACCAAATCCAATCCTGACTACGAATTAGCTTAGCAAAGACAGGGCAAAGGTTTGCAAAATTCCCTTACAACCTCAAATTTATCGCATAACAGGGTAAAATTGCCATCCATAAGTTAAATTGTTTGGTTGTTATCTCAAAATTTCAAGTTAAAGAGCTTAAAATATTGACTTACTAACCCAGAATTCTAAGAAATAACTCAAAATGGACAAAGTAACTAGAAATTCATGGTTATTAATACAAGCAAAGGTAAAGAATTACCATACCTGAATTAACATCATTAATCAAAGATTTCAATTAACCACGTATGTGCACAGATATGTTTCTGCTGGTTTTGTGTGTGTGTGTGTGTGTGGGTTTCTCCCTTCTCCATGCCTTCTATCTTCCTATTGGCTCTGTCTTTGTTAGGTGGTCTTTATAGTTATTTCCCTTTTGGCGACATCGTGTTTTACTTTGTTCTTCCTTTGTGCGTTGTTGTGGTTTTTACTTTCTGTCTTTGTTTTTTTTCCCTCTTTCTCTTTGCTGTGTCTTGTATACTAATCAGCCTGTGTCTAGTTTTCATTTCCCTCTGTCATCATCTGTTTCCCCCCCACGTGCATTCCCATGTTTCTTGTCTTTGTCCCCAGTGCCTAACTTTTTCTGTTAGTTTGGATTTTTCTTTCCTTACCTTTTGTTATTATGTAACTGGGCTTTGGTTTATCAGCTTTTTAATGCATAACTGAAAGTGAGGTTTCAGTTTTGCATTAAAAAGCTTCTCTGTATGGCTCAATATATCATTGTACTCTAATTACAGTATGTTAGACATGATAAGGAAAAATCATTGTTTTCTTTCCAACTACTTGTCAGCAAGTTACTGCCGGACTTTGCATACAGCATGCTCAAATATGATGCTACTCTGCCATATGGAGTCAGAGCTCCTTTGATATATGATGACATAATTTCCTAATTATTACAAGAATCTTTTTGCTACTTTATGTAAGAAAAAAGCTTTTGTGTCACTGTGTGTTCTTTAATGTGATAAAACAACACCAGCCAATCAACATACTGGTCGACCTCTACTACCTTATCTTAATCACAAGACCTCAAAACTTGCCTTTGCCTCTGAAATAAAAGAGCAAACGAACAGTGAATCGTTTGAATCCCCATTTAGGTCACACCTGTGTGCAAGGCGCGCTGAGATGCTACAAGATAAATGTGTGTAGATGCAGGAGGAGTGATAGTGTGTTTGTCATGAAGTATGAGGTAAGTTCCTCTGTGTCTCTCCCTCTCTTTGTCCCTCGCCCTCACAGGAGGCCCTGTTGGTTTAGCTGCTAAGCTTTCCCCGGAAACACAAATGATGGGCAGATAGAGAGGTTAAAGTAGAGAGCAGAGGAAACAGAAACTGAAAGAAGAGAACAGACGCTTTTTACCTTTAAAAAATTTTTTACATTTTTTTTTATTATGTCTATTAAATTTTATTTAGCTGTCAGTAACATCTCTGCTTATTAATGATTTCTTTTTTTTAATTTCAGAGTAAAATACTAAACTGTTTGTAAGCCTCGTGCTTTTTTTTTGTTTCCACGAGTCAGCACGTCTGCTTTCAATAAAGGTTTTGTTTACAGTCCAAATCAGATTTGTGAAGGCACTATTAACTTACTGACTCCTGAACGAGACGCTATTAAGACACTGAGAGACTCAGGATTAACAAGTTTAGCTTTTAAGGAGCATCGAGAAACGCTTGTTGTGCATTTCTCTGCTCGGCAGACTTAAATGGCTTGGAAGAAAAAAAAAAACAGAATTGTAAGGCGACGCGGGGGGGTGCTAATTTCAAATCACGAACCCCTTTGTTGAAATGTTTTGTGGGTCTGTACCCACAGTGGTGAATATCTAGCAGCTGAAAACAAATCCAGTTATTGAGATCACTGTTCACTGATACATTTTTCAGTCATTCATCTAAATTATCAGTCTTTTATGTTAAAAATGATATTAACTTATACTGCTACAAATTAAACCAGACACAATGAAGCGCACAAGTGCTGTTTGCCTTTGGGGCCTGTAGGCAATACATGATTAAGGCTCATTACTTTGTTTGATTAAATCCATAAATGGGAAGAGGCTAATGGGTGAATCGCTGCTGACATTCACTAAATTATACACTGGTATGTATTTATTTAATATTAAACAGTGGTAATAGAAATTACACCAGAAAACATTCAATTCAGTTTTATTTATACAGCACTAAATCACAACAGCAGTCGCCTCAAGGCATTTTATACTGTAAGGTAGAGACCTACAATATTACAGAGAAAATATTCAGAAATATTAGCTAAAGCATCAAATGCACAAAAGCAATACTATAAAAAAAATTATAGCTATTGCATTGTATCAGTGGATATCGTTACCTCATGTTGTAGACTGCCAACATGAAACCATGTTAGTATAAACCGACGGCCAGCTGGTTTAGATATTCAAAACCGGTGCTATATTTTTATATAAGTACAGTACATGAGTAGATTCCACCATTGCTGACAAGTACTTTGGACACTGGTTTAAATTACCAGTGTTCAATCGTGGCAACACAATTTTGAGCTAAATCGTGTAGTTTAAAAAGATTTCTTCGATAAATTCACCCATATTTATTTGTTCTTGTGTTTTGGGTTTTTTTGTTGTTGTTGTTACCTGTATAGTCTGTGAGTCTCAGGTAAGTTGTTAAACATCCAGTCAACGTTTTTTAAGTGACTTTGACAGTAATACTCTACTGCTGCTTCTTTTTAAAAAATCTTCCATTGCAGTGAAACATTTACCCAAAGAGGCACCAATGAGATGGAAAAACAACACAGTTTGTAGCTTTAGACTCGTTTGATGTTAAGCGATTAGAGTGACAGGGTCTGCCGGTTAGAGAGTTTTTTTAAACTTTATCTTTAACCTGGTTGACTGTAACAACTCACAAGTTCAACATTTAGTAGCATTTTAGCGTTAAAGCAGAGCTGCTGCTCTTGACTCATTTTAGGTTCAGTAAATGTGACGATCCACTGTGAGGCAGCACGGAGCTTACAGTCCAACTTGTAGCAACACAACAGTTAAAGTCGTTATACTCAGAGATAAATATTCAGAGATAATTGAGTAAACTTTGATGATTTTCAGAAGTGTCAGCGATACTTGTTTTGCAGAAAAACAGTTTTGAAATGATTGCACGAGGCAGTGCGTTTATGACGTGTTTTTGATTTTTATGCAAGAAATTTTATGTGGCATCAAAGGAGAGAGTTGGGAATGTGGAGGTATGTGTGTCAGGTGTATGCAAGGAAACCGAAACGAGTAAAACAAGAACAGAGAAAAGGGAGTGCAAAATATGAGATGGGGTGACAGAGTGAAGTGGGGGAGACATTGCCAGCGAGCGTGAACATGCCTGTGAACCATGAGAGAGGGCTGTGGAGGGGGAGAGAGAGAGACAGAGAGAGAGACAGAGAGAGAGGAGGGGATTGCTGCAAACAGGGATTTGCAGCAGAGTGGACAGAAAGAAAGGGGGCAGTGGCACTCAGTGGCAGAGTGCTATACACACTCACATGCGCACGCACATGCACACACACTCTGTTTCATCTGTGTCTCTTTCCAAACGTGTCAGTCAACCAGTCAGTCGATTATTTGTGTGTGTGTGTGTGTGTTCAGTGGGGACGTTGACAAGAGCTCGTAACCATCCTTCTTCTCTATGACCGACGGTAAGATCTTTTCATTCACTTTGCCTGTCTGACCGTCTCTCACATGGGGCCTTTATCTCTGCCTGCTTTCACTCTACTTTTTTCTCTCATGTGTGTGTTTTTGCTGTAACTCTGGTCCGGAGCCAGACTGAGGCCTCCATGGAGCCCTGTCACTGTTTGCTTTCTTTTACAATCCATTTTGAGCCACAGGGGGTGAAAGTAATGAGCTGTGAAGCAGAGGCACTAATCAAAGGTGGATTTTTTTAAATTAGGTGTTCATTTTATTAATAACAACTATTAAATCTGAAGCTCTGTAATTAGTATTGGTGGAAACCACTTCCAGCTTTCTTTGATGCACTTACCCCCGTAGCATAGCGTAATGGAAGTGTTGAATTTTTCATTTATATTGTGAGCAAAATACTTTTAGCCTCTTCATTTGTGTTTGAATGTTTTGACTTATTATATTAATATTTAACTCATTTGTCATCTCGGATTTTCTGTAAGTCACTCTAAAATATTTTCATGTAACTCTTTTTTTATGTAAAACAAGTTTTTGATCATAAATTTGACTGCAAATGCATAAAAAAGGTCAGATGTCATTATTTTGATATGTTACCTTTAACTTGTTATCAATTTCTGCAAAAAAGTAAATTTACAACTGTATAAAAACATTTTTAGAAAGTCTTGGCCTCTGGATTAAAGTCTGAAGTGCTCGATAATTGGATTTGCTCTCCGAGACTTGTGGATCTTTCTGTCAAAAATGATTAAGCCTGTGAATTCCTGTGCTTCAACTGATTATGAGTTCAGCGAGCAGATGTTTCTAGATATATTACATTTCCTCAGCAACCTGGAAAGTATTTCTGCATGGAAGTATTCAAAATGCAAAATCTGACATGCAGAAGAAGCTTTTTCAAAAGGCATCTGACTGCACATTTTATTCAGTTTCTTCATTTAGTCAGGAGATCTTAAAAAGAAGAAACGTGACAGTCGGTATTGATATAATTACATGAGAGGAAATGCACTTTTTAAAGTGCACGAAACTTTGTGGGGGTTTTTTTTATGTACACAGACTGCTTACATGTGTGGGCAAAAGGTGTGTGCTGCAGATTAGTGTGTTAATATAACATACAAACACATCTACCTTCATGTTTACCCAATTCTAACTGCACTTTTTTTCAAGGCATTTCACAATAGAATCACTTTGACTGAAGTATATTGCAAATTCTGCATCTCCAATAAAAAAAGACCTCAGAGAGATAAAGACTGGAAAAGTCTTTATTTACATTTGATAAATCGTGTAATAGTGCTCTACAGATTCAAGAGAAGCCACAGTGAACAATTTAATGTTAATTTTAATATTAAATGACTATCATGACATAATGTTGATACTGATATGGTGTTAAAAGTGGTTAAATTAAAGGGGTCTTTAGATGCATTCATGAATGAGCTGAAAGACCTCGGGATGTACTTAAATGAGCAGTGTAATATCTAATTTAAAGTCGAGGCTGAAAATTAAGTTCAAATGAAAATAATCTGGATGTAGATGCACGTGAGCTTACCACACCTCTGCAGCCTAAGGCCTGCAACAGAACACACCTCAAATGTCATTGTCAGCTTTAATTATGGGTAATGTAGGCATCCCATTTTAATAAGGAAAAAGAATGTGTGAAATTAAATTTAAAAAACACACATTTCTGGTTCTTCTGCATCATTTTTTAGCTTTTTTTTAATTAATTATGAGAGCTAAATCTGTGCTTTACAAAATTAATAGTATTAATTACAGCTCATCAGCCCTTTATAGACAACATCAACCACCCATTACTCTTATCCCTGCCATCCAAACCCTTTTTTCCCCCTTTGTTTCTTCAGGACAAAAGAAACAGAGACAAGGAAAAGGGGACGTACAGTTTCTCACAAAAGAAACTCACCAATCAGTGGACTTCCTGACATCACCACTGCTGCTGTCTATGAGCTGCACTGAGTCAGAGGACTGGACTTTTCAACAATCCTGACACACGGAAAAACCCTGTTGAAGCTCCCGCCAGCAGCAGCAGCAGACATCATGTCCTCTCCTTCCCTCCCCATGCCTTCTCTCCCTCCAAGCCCTCTGGCCATGGAGTACCTAAACGACTTTGACCTTCTCAAGTTTGAGGTCAAATCGGACACTCCTCCGCTCCCTCCTCCATGTGCGTACCCTAAATCTGGTATCACCCACGACCCCTCCAACTCTCCGTACACCAGCCACCCACCGCAGGACTCCAGCTTGAGCTCCAGCCCTTACAACTCACTGCCACCTTCGCCCACATTCAGCGATGCCCACCCACCCCCTTCAGGCTCTTCTTCCCTCTCTTCATCGTCCTCCTCCATCTCCTTTCCCCTCTCCATACCCAACAGTCTGACCTCCAGCATCAGCTCCAGCTCTCAGGGGAACGTGGAAGGCAGCCCAGCCCACGGTGGCCCTCAAGGTCCGACCCCAGCCTCGCTGGAGGACCTGATCTGGCTGGCGGCACTGCAGCAACAGTTTGGAGGTGAGGTGACGGGGCCCGCCACTTTGCTGGGAGCCTTGGGAGGGGTGCCAGAGAGAGGGGACCGAGACAGAGGGCAGGTGAATGGCTTCCTGGGGTGTGAGGATGCTGTGGAGGCACTACTGAACTCAGCTGCAGCAGCTGTCAGCTCACAGGTAAGAATTTCTTATGTTATCACAGTCATATTATTCGTTAATCTTATACATATAGCCACTAAAGAGCTGACTTTATACTTGTCTCTCCCCCCATCGTTTGCACCTCCTCTCTTCAGTTCCCAGGTCTTTCTCAGAGTTCAAGCAGCAACCTCGGAGACTCAAGCAGCGACAGCGGAGGTGACATCTCCTGCACCAAAGCAGCAGACATGTGCCATCGCCCACTCGTCTTCCTCTCATCAGGCCCTCCCTCCCTCCCCAACACTAACCCTGCTTCTGCTCCATACCCCCAACCCCTCAGCCCCCAGGGCCGCCTTCATCACCACCAGCATCACCATCATCAGCATCACCCGCACCACCCCATGCATGGCAACCATCACCATCATCACCACCCACAAACCAATCAGGTACAAATCTATCCACAATTGAAAAGAGGGGCTCATTATGATGATACTATTCAGCAGGAAGCGTTAATCAATAAACCATGGGAAATTCCTGGAGGGAAAAGAAGTGAAGTGAGAAAACAGTCGCATTAAACGGCTGGGTGGAAGGAGGGAGGGATGGTGCAGTGAAGGATTAGGATTAGGCCATTACAACATGGTTATTAATGTCTTTGTCTATCTGAAGTATCACTTTAAGGATTGTTTTCCACATGGCAAAATTAAGGGAAGATAAATCTTTAACTAAGGGAACATTTCGGAACTTTTTTGCCCAAAACAGTTTAGCGGGTATTCTGTAATTTAATTTAGTTATAATCGGAAATCTGTAAATCTCTAAATGTCAGTATTTTAAAATTTATACTGTAAATTTGCGTTATTATGTCATGCCAGTTTGCTGGTGGCTAAATGCTGAAAGACTTAAAAACAGTTAAGCCACTTTTTTCAATGTTTCATAATGATTTCTTAGTTTTCATTACTAAGAATGGGGAATAAATAAAAGCAAAAGCACAGATAGAAGCTCACGGTTGGTGCATGCCTTCATTCGTTAACTGTATATACAGCAGTCTCGTTATGGATGCCCACAGGAAGAAAAATGTTAGTCGATAAGTATTTCTGCTTAAAACTACATTAATGTCTTACTAATAACTCAGATGTGAATATTCTGCTCTGCATGTAAAAGGTAAATAAACTTCGTAATCTGTGTTCTGGTTGATCGAGATGTCTGGGTGGATCTCGATATGGAACACAGTGTGAGCTTATGATAATGTCTGCTATTATTGCTGTGGGTAATCCTGATAACTGTCTCCCACACTTAGTCAGATTACATGACAGATTATAGGCATGTGGTGCCAGAATGTGCCCCCTGACAGCCAGGCACGCTCACACACCACACACACACACACACACACACACACTCAGTTTGACACATCATGTGTGCACATTCATGTCATATATGAATCTAAAGCTTTGCCAGAACCAGCTTAACACTCTGCACACCCTCCCGTCATTTCCTGCATGTGTCTCGTTGCCAATTAATGGTGAGAAACAGCATATTCTTTATGCGTGTCGTCTCCATCTGTTCATCAGTGCGGGGTGAACGAGCGTTTCTCTGATGAGCAGCTGGTGAGCCTGTCAGTGCGCGAGCTGAACCGACACCTGCGTGGAGTGAGCAAGGACGAGGTGGTGCGCTTGAAGCAGAAACGCCGTACGCTAAAGAACCGAGGCTATGCCCAGTCCTGCCGCTATAAGCGCTTACAGCACCGGCACGCTCTAGAGTCTGAGAAACATTTGCTTACCCAGCAGGTACACAGTCTTCTATTTATGTCCCTAAGTGTCAAACCTGACATTTCACCTCTTTTTCGACTCTGACATTAATATCAGCCAGCTTTTTAATGGGAAATTCTGGTTTTAAAGTAGGTGAGGACAGCAAAAACATGCAGCATCTGACATTACTGCTGACACACTGCAGATAGAATAAGTAATGCACGCCAACTGAGCATCTTTGCACTTTAGCTCAGCGAAACACAGATAAATTACAATCTTTCTACTCCCTTCTCATCAGTTGGAACAGCTACAGTGCGAGCTGACTCGAGTGCTGAGGGAGAGAGACGCCTACAAGGCTCGCTACGAGAAGTTGCTCAGCACAAACCGCGGTACCGGTGGCGACGCCCAGCCGACCCACACCAGCAACCCACCTTCCCCGCCCCCTGACTACTTTCTCTGAGTTTGATCCACAGGGGTGCACAAAGAAAATAGACAAGCCAGCATGGAGCAATCAATAATGAGTAATCAGACTTGGGGCGAAGAAACAAGAACGTGTATGTGCGTGTGTGTGCCTGTGTGTGTGTGTGTGTGTGTGTGGGTGTATGTGTGCATGTGTATGTGTGAAAGAGAAAGGGGAAGAGAGACTTTGGAAGGCTGTTTTGGGGATCATACAACTGTGAAAACCACCCTTGAATGACTAAAGGGGAACTGACTGTTAATTAATAGGGTTAGACTCAGCCCTGGGCTGCTTCACAGGCTCAGAGTTACTTAAATGCGAATCATAGTTGCACAAAAAAAACTGACTGAGAGTTTCCTGAGAGCTTCTGCTGGTGATATCAGTGCAACAGGTGACAAACACTACTCTGAAAATAGATTAAAAAAACAGCTTTATCTTGCAATAAAACTATCATAGTGTCTGACATTGTTATCTATGCAATATCACATTTT
This sequence comes from Tylochromis polylepis, assembly GCA_015107715.1. Lineage (NCBI taxonomy): Eukaryota > Metazoa > Chordata > Actinopteri > Cichliformes > Cichlidae > Tylochromis > Tylochromis polylepis. The sequence continues at coordinate 13,765 of VVHJ01018185.1, forward strand.
TGCAATGTACTCTGCAAGTGAGTGATTGAGGCTCAGTGTAGTTGTTTTTTTTTTCTTTTCTTTTTATATTAAGCTGCTAAAGCTGCAGAGGTCTGAGTAGTGCAGTGGTGTTGGACGTGGAGTGGTATGGGCTTGGATAAAGTATCCATGGCATGCAGTTAAGCTAATATTTCACAGTTGCCTACCAAAGTGTTTAAGCTCACCAAGACCTGGTATTCTTTGTAAGATTAATAATCATAGATTAAAGAATGTACAAGAATATCTTCCTGTGATTGTGTTAAATGAATAGCGGGGAAACTGACCTTTTGTTTCAGAAAAGAAATGTACTTTTGCCAGTTGGAATCCGCAAATTTCAGCCATTAACAGACTTGCTGTGTGCTCTCGAGAACGGGTTTTTACATACAGAGACATGGGGATGGTTGTGTGCTTAACTCAAGCAACTGCAAATGAAAAAAGAGGCAACCCATTTCAGCAAGCAAAAAAAGAAAAGAAAAGTGTGGCATGATTTGTGTGGTTGTGTCCAGTTCTTCAGACTAGGAAGCTATTTTGGGCAGAAGGAATACCTCTGTAAAAAAAAAAAAAAAAACTAAACAAAAAAGCAAAAAACAACACTCTGTATAAAAACAGATCATTATCATATTACTACAACATGCAGCACCACAGAGCTGGTCACTGTGGACTTGGGTACTGTGGGCTACTGATGCAACAGAAAATTTATGGTGCAGGGATGAAAAAGAAAAATGCAACAAAAAAAAAAAATCTTCATGGAGACACATTCTTAATTGTCCCATGAATTTATTGCCAGGGTTAATGCATTAGAGTTATTTATTTTGTTTGGGTATAGGTTACATAAATTGTTGTTTTATTTATTCACTTATTTATTCGGTATTTATTGTTTATTTATGTACTGATTCTAATTATTTTATTGGTTTTATTCCATTAGCGTGTATTTTTACTTTCCTACAGTTTATTCTTTTATTCATTTGTGATTAGAATTAACATTATTTTACAACAAAGGCCCTTATCATGGTTTCCTGCTCCTGTTGTAGTGTGGTTTCATATGCATACACAATAAACAAATTACTTTACCATCCCTGTGATGTGTCAGGGTTTTTCTTAACACCTGGCACACAGGTTTAAACCTCATCTCTCTATTCACCTATCCTAGCATCTCCCACTGTCAATCTCCTGCGAGCCTTTTCTCTTCAGCACCATGCCCGGCTCCATCTCTCTCTTTATCTCTGCCCCTCTATAGTGAGGCAGTGACCCTGGGTGTGTGCTGTTTGGGATGACCTCATCTTCAGCTCTACCTCCCTCTCTGTGTCTCTCGCTCTCTCTCTGGCCTGTATAATAGGAGCAGGATTAGGGCTATAATAGCGCCCTGGCTGCTCACTGCCGGAGTCTATTGTGGCTTTGTGTGGGAGGGACACACTACTGCTCACGGCCATGTTCGCACTCTGACAGAAAACATGTTCATATACACTCCTTCGACAATAGACTAGAAAACACTTTGGTGAACTGGAATCTGTCAAATAAAATCTTGTGCGTGTCTCCAAAAACAATGAAAAGTAGGGCTATTAAACTTTGTAAGCAAACGGGTAGGCAGTCAAGTCTCTGTTTTGCAGCAGGGATAACCTAAAAACACATTTTAAACATTCTCTCACACAGACATACACACAAAAAAAAGTCAATCAGGAATGTGATTACTTATGTTATACTGCCCCCTAGAGGCCGCTTTCTGCAACGCCTCCATCTACCAGAGGTCAGTGAATGCTTCGTGACTCTGAGCGTCTTTCTGCAGCACTGCTTCCTACCTGCCTGCATGCATGCATCACGCTTCACTGCTATCACCGGGCTGCATGCACCTGCAGTAAACATTTCCAGCACGTGGTAATGGTGTCACCTCTCCTCTCTCTGCAGCAAATCAAGATCTGGAGAGCTTTTTAGGCGTCAAGTCAGTGAGTCACAGTAGTCAGTCTGGGGAGTGCTGATGATAAATGACATTACTGACTTATAGATCTGGACCTGGGCCCTCACCTGAAAACACAGAATGACAGCGGAGAGCGAGAGGAAGGGGGAGAGGGAGAGAGCGAGAGAGAGAGAGTGTGTGTGTGTGTGTGTGTGTGTGAGAGAGAGAGAGAGAGAGAGAGAGAGCGCTAGGGACGGAAGATTGAGAAAGAGAGAGAGGGGGGGAGAGAGAGAGAGAGAGAGAGAGAGACCGTGCTTACTGCTTACTTTTTAGTTGCCGATAACCACCTGACAGGTGAGAGATCATACCGGGCTGCTTGATAAGGGGTTCATAAAGTGAGAGTGGTGGGTGGGGGTGGCATGGGTGAGGAGGAAGAATGGTGTTGATGCTCTTCCCTGTATATCTTCTGGAGTCCTCATTTCCGATCGCTTGATTTCAGTTTGCAGATGCCGACAGATGTGCCCGAAGACAGCGAGGAGAATGCGACCAAGGTAAGGTGCAGGAGCCCCAGTGGAAAAGAAAAAAGAGAGAGAGCGAGAACTGAGGTTGACGATGTATGGTATTCTTGCTCAATGTGTGTGTGTGTGTGTGTGTGTGTGTGTGAGTGAATGAGTGATGTAGGTAGGTGGTGGTGGTGCAGGGAGGGGGTGTCCTGCATTACAAAATACTAGGAGTCAGTTTCTAATGGGGTTACGGCTACAGTGACTAATTTCAACCACAGTGCAATAAAAAACCGATTATAATGGTGCTCAATAATTAACTCACTCACGCTTAATGCAGCTCAAACTTTAAATGCCATTTCAGCTCTCCAAGAACTTTATGTCGTCTTTCGCCTGATTTTGGTTTTCATTAACCCTTTACTCTCAGGTTGACCGTCACCACTTCTCACTTCAGTGTTACCTATTTGTTGCCGCTCAGTGCCAAAGAGCTGAAGGTTAGCCTTCAAGCAACAGGTTTCCTTCACTTATTAAAATCCATCCTCAGAAAAAAAAAAATCCTACCAATAAATCGATTTATTAATTTTGGAAAGTATAGGGATGCATTTTCAAAATGTACTTACTAAGTTGCCATTGTTGTTTTCTATCCATTCCAGGCAGCCGTTGAAAATGAAAATATTCATTCTATAGCACTCAGTAGACAAAATAATCTGGTGTGTTTTAAAACACCCTCTGGCTAAATAATGGACACAGTAGAATTTAGCCGCTAAAATACCAATTTTTTCTCTTTAAGAGTTCCAAAAACAGCTAAAATAAGAATGAACATTGTCAGGTGGACATAAATCATAGACTATATATTAGAGGTGGGAGAACTGATCCAAATATCAATAGTATATCGATATACCTAGGGTGCTATCGGTATCTGCTCGATACTAGCGCAATAGGAGTGATACGTTATGTAGCCCATTGAAATACAACCATTCTCTACCGCTTATCCTTTTCAGGGTCGCGGGGATGGAGCCTATCTCAGCTGTCTTAGGGCTAGAGGCAGGGGACACCCTGGACAGGTCGCCAGTCTGTCGCAGGGCTAACACATACAGACAGACGACCATTCGCACCCGCACCTGTGGGCAATTTAGAGTTTCTAATTAGCCTATCCCCAATAACTGCATGTCTTTGGATTGTGGGAGGAAGCCAGAGTACCCACGTAAATACGGGGAGAACATGCAAACTCCACACAGAAAGACCCCGGCCTGATGGTGGAATTGAACTCGGGACCTTCTTGCTGTGAGGCAACAGTGCTAACCACCATATACAGACACATTTACATTTCAGGTCTCCAAAAAACACCCTCAGTTTCAAAATACATGAAAAGCTGAAAGGCGTGTTTTGTTGTGTTAACTAATTATTGTGGAAAGTAAAACTCACAGGGATTTAGAGGTCATTAAAATGTTTCCAGAATTGGAAATTGATCATGATTCATGTCATAAATCAGGACAAACTGATCTCACCTACATAAGCTACCTTTATAGGTCAAAATCATCAGTATCACTATTGGTATCCGCAATACTGGCCCTGTATTTACTTGTTATTGGATCGATCCAGTATGGCAAAGCACAAATATATACAAAAGACTGACATAGGTTCTGAATGGTCTGAAATTTAAGCCAGTCCCAGTGCCTCAGACCTGCAGTATTTCCAAACACCAGCAGAGGGTGAATCTTCTGGTTACCATTGAATAGAAGGCTGTAGGAAATAGACCCTAATGCTCTCTTGCTCTACGATCCCATTTAAGATGTTTCTGGTGAGTTTATGGTCCCAATTGGTAGTCTCAAATCATGTTAAATACAGCAGGATCTTCATTTTCTAAATAACAGCTCTGATTGGATACAGACAGACAATTAAGCAGGGAATGCTTTAGGGCCGGTCTACCTTATGACTGACAAGTCACTTACAGTGTTCTTTGGCTTCTCCGTCGAATCCCACCCTCGCTCATCACATCTGGTTCAAAATACCAAATTGGCAGGGGTGACTTCACAAACCAATGGGCGATGGCAGGATAGCTTTTATAGACAATCTACAGCGAAAACACAATGCCAAATTTGATCCTAGCTTATTCAATGTGTAACAAGTTTACTGATGCCAGATTAATTTGGCACTGCATTTATCCCACTCCACACTCATTTAATGTCTTTAAGACTTAAGCCAAACCTGCCATCACTGTCATCACAGTGACATGATGAACACCGTGTAAGCAATGGTGGGAAAAATTGTGAGGCGTAGTTGTAAACATTCTGAAAACGGCATCCTATAACACAATAGACCATTTTTGCCCAAAGCTAACAAAATAGTAGCAGAAGAAGAAAAGTTAAGATTACAACACCTGCTACCTAACCTGGATACGCATGTGCTATCATCTGATGACTCAGCCTTTGGGACAACAAAGCCTATTTAGGCCAAGAATTCCTGTTCTGTGCACCTGTGATTCTTTGCTAATGAAGATAAATTTGTTTTTTTTTTAAAAACCTAATAAAGACATAAATCTTCATTACATGACAGCTGATGGTCTCGAGATTTAATCTAAGCAAATATAATCTCTCTTTTGCCCTTTGCAGGGATTGTTCTATTTCCATGCAACAAACACACGCAAACATGATTGCTCAGTACTGCAAATGAAAAACAGAAAGCTTTCGGTTACCAAAGCTCTTGCCCACAGAATCTGCATATTTATATCCAGATTTTATTTACTGTGAGGCCGAATGACTTGCCTCCTTTCACTGACCTTCGTCTGTAAATTTGTTGTCAGGTTGACACTAAACTGTTGCTCTAGGTGTTAAAACGAACCCAAGCTTCAGAGGATGAGTGTGTGGATCAGCATGTGATGATGTGAGAAACATTTCTACCGACTATAATGAAGAATATGATGGAGTGAATCCATTTGAAATAATATCATCACATAATCTTTTAGGGATTTTGCTGCACAAATAGCAGAGTATGTATTACAGCTGAGCAAACTTGTCTTCATGTAGGCTATGTCACTACTTTATAAAATGCATTGCTAAAGAATCTTTAAACAATAACTCTGTTATTATTCATTATATATATATAATGTGTTCCCCTTTGGCTGCTTGCAAAGAGTAATATCAGGTCCAGCAGTTAGCCAGGTTCTACTCCATGCTAGTATTGCTGAGTTGATAGGCCACTGAGGACCTTTTTGTTCATTATGAGATTTATTGAAGAATAGATTTCCAAGGCTTCACTTATGTTAGTGACTAATAAGTATATCTCCCTGTGCACTGTTTGAATTTTCAGGATTTTAAAAAAAGGTCTTTCTGTCTTTGAAGTCCATTTAAGGTGAACTGTTAGGCTCATTTTCAAAACTACATTCTTTCGAGTTCAGAATAATCCTTATTTATTTTTATACTGAACCTTAGGGCAAAGCCACAGCCAGTGCTGTGTGCCTGGGATGATCCTCTCAGGGATATCTACAACCTAAAGCCTGAGCTTTATAATCACAAACATTTTTGCACATAGCATCCACAACAGTAACAAT
>VVHJ01018188.1:2696-15998 GCA_015107715.1 Tylochromis polylepis
TTTGTATAACTCTGGAACAGTACAAAGGTTCAGCCAGTGACCCTGCGTGTTCATGAGGCATGAGTTTTGTTCAGGGACGTTTAAAACATCTGAAGCAAAAACCTCTAAAACAAGGATTTAAAAAGCAGAAGCAAGTGTTTGTACGGTAATGCTGTTTTGAGTAGAATAAAGTGGTAGTGTGAAGAATAAAAATCCCTCAGATCATTACAATTATGTCAAGGACCATGTGTACTTTTGAGTTTACGCAGAAGTTTTCTTAAAAATTAAAACATTTTCTAAATGTCAAATTTAAATAGCTAAAAAGCTGCTCACAGAAGCTCAGTGTTCAGGACTTCGATGACTCCAGGACTCAGCAGGGTGTAGTTAGCAGTGGCACACTGGCCTTTCTGGAAGCTTGTGGGCAACTTATGGATCTCATACCATTACCCAATGAACTGCAGAGGAAGCATGAGATTCAGAGAGCCAGTAATTAATATTTTGTGTTTGTAGGAAAAACAGGTATATCAGCACTATGTCCCACAACATAAATAGTAGAAAAGGAAAAGAAAGAAAGAAATTTAGTATTCACCCTGTTGGTGTCAAAGTTGGCCTGAACAGCAGGCTAGGGACATTTGCCCAACCTCAAGACCTGAGCGCCAATCGCAACAACAGACAGTAGAGTCAATGCAACCACCTGTACGGCCTTCATCTTCTCACCTCAACCTTCAGAGAATAAAAAACAAACAGCAGGAGTTCACGCTGGAGTTCACTGAACAAAACATGATGTGAGTGTCAGTTAGTGACGGAAAGAGCCAGAGATGTGAAAACAACGAATAAATGTAGAGAAGAAACATAAAGAATGACGGCCACTGACTGTTTACTCGCAAATAATCAGCTGTGTGAAAGAACTCTGCTTCTGAGGGTCTTTTAAAAATCCAAATGCTTACATTGCTCCATTATCAATCATGGGTCCCACCTCTGTGTGATGATACGGGGCCAGTGTGAGAGCTGGCACCTGTTCAAATAAATACTCTGTTCAAACAGCCGCAGGTTAGTTGTGTAATCACATTGTTGTGTTTGTTGGATCTCGTTCATTCACCGCTCCCTCCTTCACACTGTTATTTTTTCCTGAAAGACAAACAACAAACATGAAGATGAACATCAAAATGACTGAAGTTACAGTCAAAAAATTATAAGCTAGCAGCTGCTTATTTGCACCTATAAATACTTAAAAATTTTGATTCCCCAAAATGTGATCATAAAACTAATTTCCTGCACATTTTACAGAAACAGAGACAATACGAGGCTTTCAACCACAAGGCTGGACTTTAAACTGAGCCTCTATTTTAAACTTTATTTTACTTAACATGGTTTTACTTTGAAGTTGCTCAAATATATATTTTTCACATTAAAGGCACTAACCTGCATGAGAGTTCAGGCATATTTAGTGATGGAAGAAAGGACCCCAAATGCTGACTCATAGGTAGGCGTCAAAAGAAAACAAGCTTTTATTCAAGGCGAAGGAATATACGTGGGGGAACGCTAGGAGGTAGGAGACACAGGATACCTGACACAGGGTTAGGGAGAAATGGTTACACAACAAAGGGCAAAGAGTGTATAAACTCAGTTTATACAAAAGGTAACGAGACAAGAGGCAAACAGGTGGGAGACACAACAGGAACAAATCAGGGATGATAAGACACAGGAAAGTAAAATTAAATATCAAATGCATGAGACCAAGGCTACCAAAATAAAACAGGAAGTAACTAAACATGAGAACAGGCCAGACTGAGACTTAACAACACGTCTCAGTATTGACAAGTTTGATTGTTAGCTATTTTCATTTTCACTTTAGTTAAATCCAGACAAAAAGAGGGAAAACCCTGTAGTTTGGTATGGAAAAGGTCACGTCGGTGAAATTAGACCAGTATTGATCATTTTCTGACAGAAAACTGATGATAAACTTCTCCAGTTGATGAGGAAACAGGTTGCCTGGCACTAAAAAACTAAAAAAAAAAATGACAGGAAAAAGAGAAAATTGATATCTAGGAAGTCATATTTGCTAACTGCAGCCCTGCACAACTGCAAATGTTTCACAGGAAAGAGGAACGAGACACAGGAGGCAGGGGGCAGAGTCACTGCTCAAAATACAGTATTATGTTTTCATTCCAGGCGGAGATCTTACACAACAAACAAGGAGGGCGGCAGGCAAAAGGCACGGCCCAGCAACAGCTCGAAAGGTCATGAATGAGGAGACCGAGTGTGGGAACAGCCAACAAGGAGAGGAAACACAACGGAGACTTGTATGAAAACAACAAAAGAAACCAGTGATTCAAGTTTATTTACACCCTTAAAGCGGAGCTAAAAGTTTAGTGATAGAGTGGCTCTGTCCAGACAAACATTTGTTTCATCTACTGAACTACATCTGATGGAGATTCTCAGGGATATAACAAAGCATATATCATCGCACTGAAAAGATAAAATGATCCAGACTCTAAAGGGGCTATTTTCAGGGAACCTGAGATGACGTGTGAAATGAAGAGCGTGTGTGTCCTTATCCTACATCAAACAGATTTTGCAGCCAGCGTCAGTCTTTCCATCTTCAGACAAAAGTTCAGCATGAGGTCGGTGCTTACTGCATCTCCTCTCGCCAAGCACACACAGGTGTGTGAAAAACCTGACCCAAGCTCAGGTGTTCCTGCTTTTTCTGGACGCTTTGCTCCCACTGCAGCTCTCTCTGCTTCTGGACTCACTTTTCATCTCTTTAACAAAGGGCTTTGAGTGCCTTGAAATGCCCTCACACAGGAAGTGGGTTGAGGCTGACGTAGTTTTTGTGGGTTTGTCATAAAAGGGATTTACATAAAAGAATCAGACGGGGAGCAGCAGGGCTTGAAAAACTAATTAAAACATTTAAAATTTAGAGATCATTATATGGAGCAGAAGAATGATTGAAAACAGCAGTGTATCGTGATAAATAGCCGCGCTCATTTTGGAAAATTAAACGATTAATTATTACTTTTATCTACAGTCTGCTTTGTGATTGGTTTGGTAGAAAATAAAACTGTTGTCTCAAGATAATCCAAGTCTCATTTCAGACAGAAAAATTGCATCACATCTCCTTCGGGAGAAAGTGTTTTGCAAACCGCAGTCCGAAGCATTTTACAGCAGAGCTGTCCTTTGATTCAGAGCTGTTAATTTAAATTGTCTGAGACTGAAAGATCAAACTGTAGGGCTTTTATTCTTTGCAATCCAACTGGAGACAAGAGTCCAAAAGCGAGGAGGCTGGTGATGCTCGGCACAGTGGTTATCTAAGCTAAGTGCTAATGCCAGCATGATTGCACGAATTGTTTATGATGTTCTCGTCCTGGAGGATATTTGACCTGATTATGAAGAATAAAGTCACCTGTGTTATTACCATCTACTGTTATGACAATCAGACCTGAGAGGGAGGTGAATATTAGAGTATTTTACACAAGAATTGAGAAATCTTTCTCCAAAGTCAGAGGAACCTGGGGCTCATATTTTCTAGTTTGCTGGAAACTTTATCGAACAGGTGGATTAATCACACACTTGCACTACAAAACACGGTGCTATTCTTCCATAAAGTGATAAAAAAAAACACAGTTTAACTGATTTACCTTACCTTTCCTTAAAAAAACTTTTTCATTTAGTTCAGTGAAGCTCAATCCTGTGATGTTTTTTTCTGTATAACCTGTAAACTTGTGTTAATTTGTGTTTTGGCAGCGAGGGGAACTCATCATCATCATCATCTCAGACATGTTTGATATGTTACAGAATCACCGCATACTGTATCAGCTTAACCAAACACTTCCCAGTCACAAATAACATTTCATTTAAAACATGTAAACACTGCACACACAGTACATCAGAAAAAAATAGAAAACGCATGATGACTTAGTTTTTTCATATGTGTGGGAAGTAGTACACAGTTATTTAATATCACTTCTCCTCCGCAGGTCATCAGCTGTTAGCTTCCTTATTGACAGCAATCTCAACAACAACAATGTAGGCTTCATATTTGAAACACAAAATATTATCATACATAGGCTTTACAGCTTCACAATTTTACTCACACATAACAAAGACAAATCCCTCCAATTCTGGAGTGTCGATTGAAATAAACAACACATAAAGGCGAAATAACCATAAGACCTGGTGAAAATCCTGTTTTTCATTTGAATACATTTTCTCCTATAGACATACGGGTGTTTATTTTTGTTATGCTTTGCTATTTTTCTTATATCACATACTAAGTTTCTTATCACTTGGCTCAGAGGTGTTTGCGTTTAATTTAATTTAGGTGTGAATGCTCCATTTAGTCATTTTTTCATGAAAGGAATCTCCTTGATGTCAGTTTAAAAAAAAAAGAAAAAAAAAGGGAGAAAAGCCATTTTAAGGCCAATTAAATCACTGAAATGACGAGCCTGTTTAATTTCCATTAACATGAAGAAACATGCAGATTTCTTAATCGTTTTAGCTGACTGCAACGGGAAGCAACCACTTTCATTTTTAAATTATTGTTCAGGAAGATCTGAGGTCATGTTCTGTGACCGTATTCTAATTATTTCATGAAATTAATGATAGAGAAAAAGTGTCGGACACAATAATGATAACAGACAATTTACCACTGCAGAACAGATGGCCAACAGCAAATGAATATTTGGTGTGTCTGACAGATTTTGTTGTAGTTTGTTTTGCTGTTGCTGGAGGTTTTGGACTGAGCTGCCATTAAAACTCCACAACCCACTCACATGCAGTCATATTCGGTCACACGTACACAGAATTGAATTCTGCTCTCTTTTTGTGTCTCTTTGTGGTTGTTTTGTATCATTTAACTGATTTTCAGACTAGAAGAGTGAAGTCAAAGCATTCAAAGGCTCTGAATGCAGGACCCCGAGGCATGAGATAGATCCCACGCTAAACTCTCCTGGAGGCTGACAGTGTTTTAGCCTGCCCTGAATGTGAATGTCACACCATATAATTATTCTCTATTAGACAAACTCAGTCAATTAAAGCAAAGAAAATGGCTTTAAAAGACTTCTGTTTTGTGTTCCCTCACTATATTGTCCCCTCTTTCTGTTAGACCAAAAATGACCAGTCATATTGATGTGTTGCCAAACTTAAAAACAAAGTCTCCTTTGAACACAGCACTGGCTTTAATCCTGAGAACAGCAGTGAAAGTTTGCATGTGAATTTGTGAGCTCTGTTGTTCTTCAGCAGAAGGACATTTTCTCAAGCTCTCTATATATAGTGCATATGTACATTGCACTATATATAGAGCAGTGTGTTCTCTTCCACATGTTTAACCCACAGCATGTTTGTGTGCACAGCTGCAGGGGCCCCACTGTGACATGAAATGCACATAAAAGGGTCTGTCACGTAGTGCTGACAGATCATATTAACGTAGCTTCTGGTAAAGTTTAATCAGAAGCACCATGTGGTACAAAATATTATTTTTTCTTATCTTATAATTTCTGGGTTGAATATATTTATTTGTGAGCAGTCTGAAGATGATGCTTATGCATTTTCAGAAGCTTATTTCTCTGCAATGAACAAAAGTAGCGGCATCACTCATGACATTAGAAGAAAAAGAGGCAAAAAAGCAGTCATGCTGGTTTGTTGTTCTTATTGTTTATACTGTCAGAAATTAAATTTTTGAAAAACCTTTTGTCATGGTAAGATCTGCACAAAAGACATCGCAACAAATGCCTTTCAAAATAAAAAACACAACTCTTATAAATCAAGTCTACTGATCAGCTTTTTAACCGTTGATTAACTTTTTAACATTAAAAGCAGGTTGAGCACATTTCTGATGCATCCTCAGATGTAAACCAATATTTCATGTGATCAAGAGCCAAATGGCCACACATTCCATCACCATTCAGCTCTGCAGTCAGCGCTGTATATAAAGCCAGCTGTTTGTTTACTATGGCTTCTCGTGCTGCCCCCAAGTGGCCAAAAGATCAATCAGTGCAGGTTCAGGAATAGTACTGCCCCCAAATCTACCATAATTATCATCAAAGCAGGTAGTGTACGAAAAAAAAAGAAAAGAAAAATGAGCGGGAATCTCTGCTCGGCTTCTGACATCAGTGTGAGTCAAAATGCAACTTTAGAAAAACTAGTGCCAATTACATTTCACAGTTAAAAACAACTGTTTTCCTTTTCAAATATTTAAATCTCATTTATTTTAGAGGAAGTCCGACTACATTTGTCTTTCAGTTTTACAGGGAGTGAGCATTAAAAGCAAAGTGGGATATACTTTTCCTCAGATTAATACTCGTTCTCAGGTCTAACTGTGTGACAGGCAGTTTGCAGGACACAGTAGCTGAACAGAAAGCGAGCCTTTAATGCTGGTGATTCAGAATGAAGTCCAAAGGATAATCCAAAAACATGAACCAGGGAATGAAGTGAAAACAGGACCCACGGCAACACACAGCTGACACTGACAACATGACAAAGGGCAAGAGGAAACTCCTGCAACATGGTAAATGGACTGTTTCTTATACAGCGCTTTTCTAATCTACCTGAGCACTCACAGCACTTTATACAACATGGCTCATTCACCCATTTATACAAGCACTTTCTTTCAATGCCTTTTCTGCCTATGTGCTTTCTAACATTCACTCTGCGACGAATGTGTCCAAGAGCAACTTGGGGTTCAGTATCATGCCCAAGGATACTTAGGCATGCAGCCAGGAGGTTGTGTGGTTATAGCTCAGGAGGTAAAGCAGGTCAGCTACTAATTGGTAGGTTGGTGGTTCAATATATGGCTGCTCCAAAGCAATAAGGAAAGGGGACGACAGGTGGAAGACACAGTGGGAACAAATGACAGATGATGAGACAATGCATGTTCAACTAGATCCACAGAGCAAAAGACAAAAGACCATCAAAGAAAGGCAGGAAGTAACTAAACAGAGGACAGAATCACACATGTGACCTATACATGGAAAGAAACAAGAAGGGGGGGGGAAATATCACCATCTAAAGTGCAGGACTAAGGGTAAAATTAACAAAGGGATTTAATTGCAGCAGGGAATATGAAATCCTAAACAGATGAGGATGAATCCCTTTCTCAACCCCCAAAAGAAATCACAAAACTCTGGGTCCAAGACACTCATTTTAACTACGTGTGTAAAATATCATAAATTTATTTTATTAGTCGAAAGTTTATTTTTTTGAATTTGAGATGTAGCAAAAACTTATTTTTACCATCCAGTTTTACAATGTCAGGAACATGCTTCAATTCCCGCTGACCTATAAGACCACACACACCCAGGTGTGGGTGTGTGGGACGATAGATGCTGAAGGGGAGGTGGGTGTTTCCACAGAGGTGGTGAGTTTGTCACCACCCTTAACTGGCTGGTTAAGGTGCATGAGTTAGGATGAGTAGACAGTGAAAAGTGAGAGAAAAACTTCAAGACAGTCTAGTTTACTCAAGACAGAAAATAGAAACTGGATTATCCTCCACAGACTATCAGAACAAAAACTTTAAATCACATGCACACAGTCAAAACCAGAATGTCCCGTCCCTTTACAGCGTTTACATTCTGCATCTTTAATGCACCCTTTTGAAGCGTTCTCTCTCTGTCTTGCAGCTAGTTTGCCAGTGTGGTTGATTCTTTGCCTTGATCTTCTGACCAGTCGAGCTCATTGCCTTGATCCCGGGAAAACAGGCTTTGATGCATCTGAGTGCAGCTAACAAGTCATTCCTCTCTGAAGTGTATTAGCTGGAAATTGAGCCTTTTGATCTTTTACTTTTTTTAATTTAACCTTGTTGGGTGCCAGGGGACTTTGTCTGGGAGCCTTTCATTGTCAGATGCAACTGTCAGCTTTTGTTTTAAGCTATTTTGAATTTTAAACAGAAGATTGCAGCATTTTAAATATTTAGATGTTGGGGTATAGCCGGAGATACTCACAGTAAACTCTTTTTGCTTTCGTTGCGTTTTAATCATTAAGAAGAAGCCCTGCTAAGCCCAGATAGATGCTTGTATATATTAAAATCAATTGACTGGATTGGCAGAGGTTTGGGTCTCACAGTCAAGGTGCCAGATTATTTACTTTATCAACACATATGAGGAAATAAATCCTTTTTTAGAAAGTCAGAACAATAACAGCAATACCAGTTTTTTTGGGTGTGTGTATGTTAGATCTTTTACAGTACATGTCACAAAGTCAAACTCAGTAGGATTTAAGTTTCTAGGTTGTTTGTGAATCTTACCAAGAAAATGCAAAGACTACACGAGTTAATTTAAGCTGTCAAAACAAGTTCGAACAGATTTTAGCTTGACGGTCCACTCCTGCTTGAGACTCATCAACACTGCTGTCTGAAAATTATGCTCTTCATCAGCGCCCTGCAGGACCAACTTTTGAATCCTGCTTGAATCCTCGATATTCACAGACTTTTTCTATTGTCCCCCCTCCCCCCCCCTTTAAATAACATCTTCCTAATGATGACATCATCATGAGGTAATGCCTCAGGTCTAGTAGTTCTAATCTTTCCAGACCACACCTCTCAGTTTGAGCAAATCAGAACCAAAATGGTTGTTTTATAATCTAATAAGTTTTATAGATAAAACATGAAAGAGAAATTACTTTTTGGACCAAACTAGTAATTTGGTAATCCACTCAGTAAATCAAGATATTTCAGTTTAAACCAGGGATGTCAGACATAGGGCTTGGGCGAAAGAACCAACCCACCAAAGAGTGAAATCTGGCCCACCTGGAGGCTGTGAGCAGAGGTGGGCACTTAATTGTCCCAAGGGGCCACATGAGAAGCTGGGACTGTTGTGCACCAGCTGCACCAGTGAGCGTATAAAGAGTTAAAATTAATATTGAAGTCAATGAAATGAAAATGATTCCAGGATTTTATAAAGTAGGTACATAAATGCAGCAAAAAAGGGTCATTTTACCCCACTGCTGGTGGTTGCTAGGCAACATAATGATACTATATGTAATTCAGCTTTGGTGGAGATGTTACTGTTATGTAATGAAAATCATTCGGTGCTTTTTGGAAGGTGTTGCAGGCTCATAGGTGCCAAAAACAGGTCATTTTAGCCTGTCATTAAGTGTTTGCTGGTGAGATGAACCTGTGTGTCAAGTGTGTTTGCTGAATTCCTGCATGTACAAGGAATAAAAAGCAAAGATTTGGTTGAACAACCATCTCAGTAACCACGACATAAAACACCTCAGAGAGTAAAAGAGGAACTTTTTTGTGTGAATCAACAGAAAATTTTGGCTTTTTATTTAGAGAATAAAATCTGGAAATAAGCAACTTTTCTGTAATATTTATTTTTTGTGTAGGTCCTAAGAGCCGTGCTGACGGCAGTAGCATTTCTTAGTGCAGAAGAAATGAAGATGAATTACACTCAGGGTATTCATCATCAGTTTTATAAATAAATGGTTTAAAAAAATGCGTACTTAAACTTTTTAACACTAAAAGAAAAGGAATTTGCGGGTGTCTTTTTTTTGGTTATTGGGGAACAGTTTCAGTGATTAGGCCCACTTAAAACCAAATCAGGCTGTGTGTAACCCTCAAATTACAGTGACTTTGACACCCTTGGTGTAAACCATGAATGCTATTATCTGCTGATGGTGCTATAGGGAAACAGAGGGTCATTAAAGTGCAGGAAAATAAAATGTGTGTACCATCTACCATTTTTTGGGACAAGCAGCAAATGAGATGCGAAGGTTTCAGTACTGCCAGACAAGATATTATTGAATCAGATCAAATCTAATTGTTTTGTACATTTTCTTCATATGAACACGCATGTGTATAGCAGGCTCGCTCTTGAATTTGTGGATCAGCATTTCTGGCTTAAAGTACTTGACCTGCTGTGTGTGTGTACAAAAACATGGAACTTTGGAACTTGTCATTTAAAGAAATCCTAAAAAACAAAACAAAATATATACTTTTGTGTCCATCTGGGGCAGGAGGTCATCCAGATTCTATTATTACATTACATTTCTCCTGGTATGTCCCCCATGACTCCAATTTGCTAATAGCTTACTTCATGTCTGAAATAAAGCTGGCACTAAACAAAGACGCTCATTGATGATGCAGAGCAGCAGAACTGCAAAACCTTGCAGAGAGCTACATCTCTAACTCAAACAACAGAGTCCGTAAAGACAGAGCACATATCTGAACCACCGGGACACAGAGGTAAGAGAACATCTGTGGCGATACATGTGAATGATAAAATTATAAACAAGTTAATATTAGAATATTTATGCAAAGAAAAATGTTGCCTGAGTTGATGTAATATTGTTTGCGTTGACTGTGTTTCTTCTTGGTTTGTGTTACCTTACCTGCATTTCTTTCATACTCTCTGCAGGTAATAAAGCCACATCTTTACCATGAAGCTACCTCTGGCTCTGGTGTTTGCACTCACGCTCCCCATCATCAGGGCTCAGGTTCCCCACTGGGGCCCGTGTCCAGAGCCTGCTGTTCAATCCGCCTTCAGCCTTAAAAAGGTACCAGTGACGGGACAGTCTGAGCAGAATACGCTAAACACATTAGGTGTGAATGTCATGAGATCCTTCTTCTCTTGCATGGTTTGAAAAGGAAAAAAACGGACACCACAAACATTATCAAAGGATTTCTGTTTAAATATTTTCATGGGTCAAAGAGTTGGAGAGTGTTTTTGATGCATTCTTATCAAGTAGCAAGAAGCCATTAATAATTATACTTCAGCACAGATGGCAAGTTAAATATTACCTAAATATATTTCACTGATGATTTGAAACAGTCCAGATAGATGTGGTATAGAAAGAAGGTTGTATGAAAAATGCTTATTGTGTTTAGTAATTACATTATTTTTATCCTACAGTTAGCACTTACTAGCATTTGTGATGTAGATCACAATAATGTAAGGTGGAAGCAGATAGGAGTGTTTGTCATCATATTTGTCTTTATGTGAAATTAACTGCATGTAACTAAAGTACTATGTGTTTGCATTAAACTTTAAGCTGTTCAGTACCTTTAATAGCATAGAAATGTGCATACATTAGTACAATAACTGAATAAATGAAGAAAGACTTTTTCCCAGAGGGGAAACTTGGCAACACATTGTGTTTATTTACTTCCTCAGCTGGTGTAGAGTAGGTTTTTATAAAACACATACCATATATTAGATTATGTTGATTTATTCATAGTCTGCACTTACATTGCTCTGAGTTGTCTTTGAACCCGTGTGTGTTTCTGCCCTCGCAGTTCATGGGGAGATGGTTTGAAATTGCCAAACTGCCAGCCCAGTTTGAGAAAGGCCGCTGCATTGAAACCAATTTCACTTTGACGACAAGCAACTCCATTCGAGTGGTCAGCTCTGAAATACTGTGAGTCCTGTGTGCTATTTATCTGTGCAAATGTGGAGCCAGGAGGTAATGTCTGCATGTCGTGCAGCCCTTTAGCCTAACATGAAATTTGTCTGTCTGGAATAAAACAGAAAAGGAGAGGTGAAGAAAATTGAAGGGATCGGGGTCGTAGAGGATATAAAGAATCCAGCCAAGCTGGGAATAAGTTATTCCTACGGTGAGCAACATTTGGTGACAACATTGAGAATGATTGCCTGTGTTGTGGGTTGTTAAGAATGAAGTGGAAATTTAGTGAGTGAATCAGCTTTTATAAGCCACACATTAGATATACGACCTTCTCTCAGTGTGTGTGGCCTCAGGATAAAATACTGTGATACTTTTATTTACCCCTTCACTCTTATAACTTCTGTCTTGATCGCAGTCCTTCCCTACTCCCCTTACTGGATCCTGTCTACTGACTACGTGAACTCGGCCTTGGTGTATTCATGCACTGACATCCTCAGGCTCTTCCACGTCGACTTCGCCTGGGTCCTGGGGCGAACACGCACCTTGCCAGAATCCACCATTGAGAAAGCCAAAGACATCTTTGCAAACAACAACATTGACGTGAGCAGGATGATCCCCAGCAGGCAGATGGGCTGTGAAAAAATGCTGTGAGCAGCAACACAAATGCAACACAGCATAATATTGCTGTCAACAGAAGGGGGTAAATTATACCAGTGTTTGTTTGCCTCGATGAATCTATGATTAATAATTTACGGTGATTGTTTCTAGCAGGATAAACTCAACTAGTTTCTCTGTTTACTCTATTTTTTACTTTGCACAACACCGACTGTGACAGTACAAGCTGAGAGGAATACTTTCTGTGCACAGAGAAATGTTTTATTAGCTGCGAGCAGATGAATAATCTGAACACAAACTCAAAACATGAAGGATCTAATTAGTGTCGATAAAAGTTAGTGAAACTCATTTCATGTGATCTTTACTGTGTTTTTAATGAAATTGTTAGTGCGCTGCACTGAAGCCTTCATTACACACAGAAACTGATCTGAAAGTTGAAAGATGTCTTGCTTTATCTGTAAAACAACGACAACTAAAGGTTACGTATTTAAAATAGCTTCGATGTTTGAAGTTTATCATCTGTTTATGTTTTTTTAAGTGTTTTAACTGTGATTTACCCTCAGTTTTAATGTTTTGTATAATGAAGCATGCTGAAAGGCATTCTCAACTAAAAGCAGCAATAACACTACTATTATTTAGTAAAACATGAAATTCATTTAGAAAAAAACCTTCAAAATGTACAAGTTTTAAAGATTCCTATTGGCAGACATTGAAGGTTTTTTAGGCTAAACATGAGAATAAAGGCCTGGGAATTCAAAGTATTTGCATCAAGATGTTTTAAACCCTGGTGATTCAGGTGACCTTGATGGGAGTTAAAGTATTTTCACAACATAAAGCACCACACTACCTTACTTGACTGTTTTGCTTGTGGGTTTCATTGAAGTGGATTTTGCACTCTGGTTTTTTATTTAGGTATTAGCTCTAAATAAAAAAGTAACACACTTTTTTTTTTTAACGAAAGCATATTTGGGAAGGTCACATGAACATGTTCACAAGTAAAAAAACCCCCCACCACATCTAGGTGTCCATTAAAAAAAACTGAAGACTGTTGATTTTTGTGTGTTTGTCCTCATTTATCTTGGGTTTTGTGTGTGTTTCACTGAGGTGAGTTTTGCTATCTCAAAATAAATTCTAGCCAGCTGAAAGGTAGATAGAGCTGGATGAAGTCAATAAAAAAAAGGACTAATGATGTAAAAGAAGAATATAAGGTGACAGATGTCTTGATCTGTAGCTGGTGTTACATGTATAATAAGCAGGAGCAGGGCACCTATCAATATATTTCTAAAGCCCAGAAGAAAAACAAAAGATCTTTATATATATATGTGTGTGTGTGTGTGTGTGTGTGTGTGTGTGGGGGGGGGGGGGGGGTGG
>VVHJ01018194.1:3031-26485 GCA_015107715.1 Tylochromis polylepis
CTGATGCTCCAGCCGCACGTGAGCACGGTGCTGTGAGCGGGGTCAGCTCCGGGATCAAACAGGTGTCACAGAAACACCCGAGCGGCGGGCTTTGGTTCCCGCTCGCATCGCTTTCATTTTAGTTTTTATATTTTTATTTACATGTTGTGGGTTTTTTTTAGCAGGGAAGTGAACTTTTGCAACATTTTCTCCGAGTTTACGAGAATTTACAGAGATCAGATCTGCACGGTGTCACAATCACGAACATGTCACACACACGAGAGGGGAACGAGTCCGGTGATGGTGCGTGAGCGGCAGCGGCAGTAAGAGTGCAGGAAAGTGGATTAAAATGATAATAAAGTCGGTGCAGAGGACCACAGGTGTGTGGAGCGTGTGTGTGTGGATGTATAGGTGGTGCCTGCCTGCCTGCCGGGGTGCTGAGGCTGAGCCGCTGCAGGAGGGGGGCACGCTCAGGGGGTGCATGGCCGCCGCATGCCCGCGCCTCTCCGCTGTGCCAGCGTCCGGCAGCGCGGTCCAACTTTTCTGTACATTTTCACGTCACCTGGACGCCGAACATAAATTTGGCATCCTATGCAAATATATGCTGACGTAAAAGATCATGTGGTTTTTGTCGTCGATCCCCCCTATGAGCAACGAGCAGGCTTTTTTTCTCCTCTCTACTGTTGTCTTTAGGTTAGCTATGCTACAATCTTTACTGTACCCAGCGCTAGCTATATGCGCCCCGCACCGCTCCACTCTGGATCTCTGGGAATAATCAACTTCCAGCCTGTCGCACCCTGCAGCCACAGACTCCACACAGGTAGGACACGAGGGAAACTTCTGGTTTTTTAACTCGCGGGGAGAAATTTTGACCAAAGTGACCGCAAAAGTGAAGTTATTAAAGCGGCTTGGTTGCAGGCAGACTAGCCGCCTGGCTCCCTCTCTCTGCCCAGGCTGCTGCTGCTGCTGCTGCGGCGGCTGCTAGCGACCGTCCCCCTCCATCACAGCCTCTCGGAGTGGGAACCACGGCGCTCTCACCCCGCGGAGCTCGTCGGCAGCCCGGCTGGGATGAAAACACTTAGACACCTGGCTGTCAGGTAACTTTAGTTGCGGTGTGACTGCTCTCCGGGTGTATTTGAGGATAGTTGTGAGACAAGTGAATGTCACCCGGTTCGCGTTGGGTTTTTTGGGTTTTTTTCTGGTAGCCAACTTTTGCCGTCCCCCCTCCACCCCCGGTGAAAGTGCACATAATAAATTTATTAGCCATTGGGGCTAGCCGTTAGCCAGTTAGCCCCTGCTAATGACGGGCGACCCGGCGGAGCTAAGAGCTTTAGCTTTAGCCGTTCCCCGCACACAGCAGCGGGAAACGTGGCTGCCCGTCTCTGGATGTTGTGCTTTCATGTCGGGAAACGCATTTGTTTTGGCTGCCTCCCTCTCCCCTTCCTCTCTCCCGACTTCCCCCTCCGAGTTACAGCGTTGCTCCGCGGACCCGAGTGGAGGATAAATCCGCTTTTTGTCGGCGCCTCGGTCTCCGCGGAGCCGGTGACAGTGCGGGTAAAGAGTCGGCTCAAGTGTTGTTGTTGCCCGCTGTAGGTTAGGTTCAAACGGGGCTAGCTAGCAGACAGCCAGTCTGGCTGGTTGGGTCATCTGAGGTGAAGCCGCCGTCAGCGGGCTGCACGGAAACACGCTGCCTGTTAGCGGAGAGCCGCTTCCCGCTGCTTCGCCGACACTTTTCCAGCTTTTCCGCTTTAAACTCGCCTTTCACCGAGCTGTCTTTACCGTTAGACCGCCTTTTCGGGCTGTTTTCACCGCCGGTGAGCGAACTGTTCGGCGGTCGTAGGTTGAAGCGAACTGCCGTTTACTTTGGTATTAAACAGTTTTCCGCTCGGTGCTTTAAACGTGTTCAAATGTGAGGCTGAAGTCGTTAAAGACGGGCTTTTTGGGCCGGGCCGGTTCCGAGGACGGGTTGCCTGTTTGGTGGACAGACGCTGACTTCGTGCCAGTTAATGGCAGACTGGTTTTCTACTGGTTTCAGGCTGCCAGGATCCACAGCGCTCGGCTTTTCCACGAGAAACGCCGTCAGTGTTTGTTCTTTTTGCACAAGTGTGTTTTTAAACTGCATTTTGAGCGATCCGCGTTAATATTGAACTGTTTTTACTCGGGTTCCGCTGAAATTTGTGCGGTTTTTGCATAATTTTGCAAATCCGCACTCGGTGTATTTACATCCAGCGCCGTGTGTTTGCTGTGCCGTACAGACTGGGTCACTGCTGCCGCGACCAGCCCGACCGTGCGGGGAAATAAATAAACGGAAACCGGCGTTGTTACAGCCCGTGTACTCACCGGGACTGCCTGCATGCCCTGTGCGTGACACGGCCAGGAGGGTATCCACATGAGGGGCGTGGGGTGGCACCAGCCCCCCCCTCAAATATCAGTGCCTCGCCCCCACAGGTCCTGCGGTCTAATGTAACTTAGTAGATTTACTCAGACACTTTACTCGAGTACACTTTTAATAAACCTTAAATTTATTTAATTATTTCTCCTTTTTTTTCTTTTTCTTTTTTAAACTCAGAATGAACCTTTGCAGGATTTACCAGGCTTCCAGTCAAAGCACAGAGTTCCCTTTTTTAACCTCAGTTAACAGAAAATTGGGATGTTTAATTATTAAAAATTAATTCTAAGCTTAGGAAAATTAAGCCACAATTTAAAAATACTGTTTAAAAATGATATATATATATATTTTAAGAAAGATGTTTGTGGGTGGCGTTTCTATAAAGCAGAACCAAACAGCTGTATTCTGAATGCAGATGTTGCACTTTGTGCTCTGTACTTTGTCTTGGAGCTTCAGAGGTCTGTTGCAGATTTTAAAATATAAATCTGCTCATATTTGGTGCTATAATATTTTAAATAAAGCTCCCCAGCAGTGTACAGGTACATACAATCATATCCAGCTGCAACATTAAAGTCTACACACCATTATGATCCAATATTATAATGCATGTCATTCAGCACAGTGAGTAGTCTGACTGTAGGTACTTGGAGTATATTTTGCAGTATTATTTAAGGCTTTTCATACTTGTTTTGCTTCTTTCCACACTAGTTTTCATACTTCACTGTAGCTTTTTTAAAAAAAAAAAAAAAATCTGTATCGTGGCACAGGACTGAACACGAGTCTGAAATATTTTTATTTCCTTTGGGCCCCCCCGTTCTAAAAAAGTCCTGCGTACGCCCGTGGCTGTGGCAGCTGTTCTTTCTTCTTATAGTCAAACTTCTCCAAGTTCGCCCAGCCCGTGCTCGCTATGTTCCCCGACCTAATTTCCTACACCAAGCCCTGTTACATAAAATCATGAATAATTAGGTGCAGCCGGCTCGCATGCCGGTTCAGACCTAACGCGGTGACGTGGTTGGAAATTAAAAAGCCATTTTGACCTGTGAACCGCCCCCCTTCAGTTGGGAAAATATCTCTAAAAAGGCGTAGTTGTGTTTGTTTTGCAGCTTTCCCTGCAGTCTGAAGGACATACAGGAGGAAGATTTCTGTCAGGCTTAGGCGAACAGGTGTGTAAACTGAATTTGGGCAGGTTTCACCCTCCACCACATCCCTGACAGTGTGACTGAAGTGTGTCTTGGCTCTTGGAAATCATTGGAGAGGCTCGTATTTGGCAGCGGCTCCTCCTCTTCCTCCTTCCTCTATACTGCCCGGTGACAGCCTTAAAATCCACCTCCTCCCCGCCGCTGCACCGTACGCTCCCGCTGAAAGTGTGTCAGGATTTTTTTTTTCCCTTTTCTTTTAAAAAAAAAAAAAAAAAATATTATCTCCCTCTCGCCTGTTCTGGTTCATAATCACATTTCCTTTTCCATTGACCGACTTTTTTTGTCTCATATTTTGCCGCTATTGTATCTGCGCCGTGTCAGGCTTTTTAATCCTATGATATGGATGCAGGGATCAGTCAGTCATGCTGCCAGTCTCCGAATCAGAGCACGCTCGCTTGCTCTCTGGCTGCTATTTATTTGTCACAAACGCCAACACACACACACACGGGCGCACACACAGCACGCAGCTTTGGTGCGCTTTCCCTTCCTCACTACTACTCTCGCGTCTCGCTCACACACACACACACACACTTTCGCTTTTCCTCTTCCTGCCCTGACACGCTGCTTTTTTCTTTGACACACACATTTTGCTGCTTCCTGGGAAGTGCAGCTGTGATTTGCTGTTGCCACCTGACCTGTCACCCCAATCCCCTCTCTCTCTCTCACACACACACACACACACACACACACACACACACACACACACACACACACACAGCCATAGTGTGCTTTATTTCACCGTTTGCACTGCTCACATCATTGGTTTTTTATTGCAGAAAATTGCTGCTCCACTCGTGTGTTTTCATTATTTGTGGCGATAGAAAAGGACCCCTTTCTCTGTGTGTGTGTGTGTGTGTGTGTGTGTGTGTTGCCCTCAGTGGCATTCAGTCGTGAGAGCTCACACACACACTATGCAGCGCTCTTTGTCGCTCTGTCAAACTGCTATTTATTTCACGCACATGCACACACACACATGCAGAAAGCATGCATGACAGCTGCATCTTTGCGCACACACACACACACACACACACACACACACACAGACACATTCAGTCACTCCTATTTTGCTCTTATGGCACACACACATTTGTAGTTTTGGTGCTTTATGAAATGGTAAGAGAGGGTGTGTGTGAGAGAGAGGGGGTGTGTGTTTGGGAAAGAGTACAAGCATGCCAGGTTGTGCGTGAGTGAGTGAAGTGGGGGTGATTTTCTGTGAGTCACTGCGCGTGTGTGTTACTGTCCACTCCTGCCTCACTGCTGGAGCTCTTCACAGGGAAGCGCGCACACACACACACACACACACACACACACAGCGGGTGTATTGGATGTGCACGGCTGCTGCTGTTGGATCAAACCCACGTTCCACGTCGACTTGGAGGCTTTTCAGAGGTTGAAGTTTGTGTGAGCGCGAGCGCCGGGATCCCCATTCGATCAGATTGAACTCCAGACCAGAAATGAAGCTCCTTCTTTTTACTGTTCGCTGCTTTAATAATCTTTTATTCCCCTTTTCTTGGTGCTAAAGCGGAAATCTCGCCCAAGGATTTTATGTCTTGGTAATTTTTTTCCCCCTCGTACAGAAATTAAAAGCGATATTTTCTTTGAGATTTTTCTGCCGTGCAAACACTCGTGCGCTGCGGTGAAGGCTTTCATTACTCGCCATGAAATGTATTTTTTAAAACTTGTGTGTGTGAAAAGTCCCACTGCTTTTTGTTCCAGCTGTGGAAAGGCTTTCAGCCAAATATGGTCATTTTTCAGCTCAGACCTGCTACTTTAGTAAAACATTAATTTCTACCTTTGAACTCGCGGTTGCTCATTTTCACAACTCAAGTCCATTTTTACACCTGCTTTTCCTCAGAAACCACATTTTTATACTTCTTCTGATCTTTAAATCACCTGAAGACGGTGACATGCTGTAGTTATTAGAGCTAAACTGACAGAGCAGCCAGGCTGATTCATTGGTCAATTGGTCCTGCTCGGTGCTGATTGGCCATTCAAATACTTGGCACTAATGGGAAAGCCCTAGAGACGATGGCTAAAGGTTTCACTGCATTTTGGCGTTTGAGCTCTCTGAATGGACCGATGCTCAGGTGAATTAAAGCCCTGAAAGCTTTCAGTACCAAAGAATTTTTGTCCCTTTTGTCCTGCAGCTTTTGCATAAACTGCATTCAGCACAGTTGGAACCCCTTCAAATCAAAAGTTTAACCCAGACATGTCACTTTTGGCCTCAGAAATCCAGGACATTTTGGGAAGTAGTGGTTACTAATTCATCTGGAAGACTCAAAAGACGACATGGTCACTGGGAAGAGTTTGGCTGTTCTTCAAAGATCCCTCCCCCCGCTGTATCGTCCTACATTTTACCAATCCAACATCGGGTAGTAAGCTTTTTGTTTTGTTTTAGTGTTTAATGGTAGTTAAGGAATAGGTCAGAGGTGCATTTCCTACCAACACTAACATGTTAGGTCCTACCAGACAGCACTAAAATGAGAAATATGTGAACTACTTAAAAATAGTAACTGCTCTTACATGAAACTCAAGCTAGCTACCTGTTAAATGACCACCTGCAGCAGTTAGGGTTCAAAGTGTGTGCTCGCATTTGGATCGGATTGGCGGCACATCAGTGAGCATGCTCTCAAATAACACCTACAGCATGTCCACAGTATTTAGTCTTCAGCATGTAACCACGCAGGAAGTTTTGACTTGTGAAAGACTGTGTTACAGCCGGCCTCAGTTCTGCCAGCGAGCGTGGAAGAGTCTTAAACCTGCATACTTTCAAATGGCCAGCAGGGGGCGACTCCTGTGGTTGCTAAAACATGTCGGATTGGGGGGAAAAATAGCCTGCTGCTCGCTTGAATTGTGACCTCGGTAAATTTTCTCCGGATGTCTTTATGGTTTTGTTCACTAATTAAACGCTCAGTTTGTGCATTTTGATCTCATTAGACAAACAATTTTGGTTACGTTGCATAAAAATGAGCTCGCGTCTCAGCGCCTCCTGCAGGAACAGACTCGTTGCTGAGACGACTCAGCTGTTACCGATGTGGTAGTGGTGTTGAGCCACATGTGATCGAGCGCGCTCCGTCCCTCGGTTTCTCAGTCACTTCTCGCCGCAGTCGGTGCTTTTACCACCGTCTGCTCAGAGTAGCGCTTATTATAAGCCGTTAAAATTGGGAGTTTTGTTGAAAGGCAGTTGAAGAAATATTGAAAGACCCAGTGAGAGCTGAATTACTTTCACCTGCGCTGAATCAGGAAACCTGAAGGCGGACTGGTCACAGAAATGAAAACATCCTTTAGGCACAATGCTTTGAGTCAACTTTGTTACAGAGTTGACCTCCGGTGCATTGTCTCTGTGGAGGGCCGTGTGTAATTGGTGCTTTTATTTCCATTCTGGTGAAGACCTTGTTAGGTTGAAGCCGGTCGCTCGACTACATAAAGGGTTTTTTAAGAGGAGTTGTCCATGTTCTGCCTTTAAGTGCCTGAGAAGTGTCTTTTTCTGGTACTAATGAAAGAAAAACATTGATTTGTGAGTGTTTTTAATCTGGAGGTCTTCCCACAGCGGCCCGTGCTGCTCCGTCTTCCGCTGACTGTGGCATTTTCCTGGAAGTTTTCCTTTCACCGTTTTCACGGTGACGTCCTCATTGTTCGTCCTCCCTGAAACGCACGACCTCCGAGAGACGGCCGGCGCTCGTCAATGAGTGCACGCCCGGTATTCTTCAATGACTGAAGACTAGTGAGATGTGGTCAGTGATTCAGAGCAGTGGAAGCAGGGTTATCCTGCATGATTCAGCTCAAAGTCACTGATGATATTCAGACGCTTTGGTTTTGGTCTTCCCCCAAAGGAAAATCATCAGGACTGTAATAAAAATACTTTTAACCAGACTTTTTAGAGCAGGCTTTCATCGCCTTTCATTCATTCATCGCTGATTACTGCTGTAACCAAACGCATACTGATTGTTCTTATGTGTATAGTCCCCCCCAAAGGCCCAGTTTGAGCCAGGATTTCCCTGATATTACTGATTAAATATCACCCAGACCCAGTTTGATGGATCTAATGAACTCATCGCATGAAAGGTTTTTTTATTTTACAAGACAACTTTAAGAAAGGCCTGTGGAGTGTGTAAACCTGCACCGGCGGCTCAGACATGGAGCTGCATAGAGATGTAAGCTGTCTCCGACACCTGTGTGGTGCAGAGAGGGCTGAAAATATATTTATTGATTATTTATTTGCCTCTTTCATTCCTGCACCTCTGCTCCTGCCTCGATAAAGGTATGTGATCGGCGCGGTTTCTTTTGTCTGTGTTTTAGCAGATTTTCTCTGAATTCGTCAAGCTGAATTTTCGGGCACTTTGTGGAACGATGATGCGTCTGCGGAGGAAGAACGCGTGCCATTTTGATGCAGATCTGCACATGCCGATTTAAAACTGAAATTACACATGGGCTTTGGTGGAGGACGCGTTTTTCGAGTGCGACCAGGGCTACATTTGGAGCCCTGTGTTGGCAAATCTAAAAACTTCTGACCAAGTCTTAGCTGCTGATTACACCTGCGATGGTTATGAGCTGGATGAATATTAAGGGTTCACTGGTACCATCTTTGGCAGCCACAGACATTGGCATGCGATTAAACTGTAAATGAATCTGCAAATAAGACGGCATTTGTTCGAGTCAGTTTTGTGTTTTCTTTATTTATTTATTTGTGTCAGAAAACTGTGTGAACAGCGTCAACCGCATTTTTATTTTAAACATCTGGCCTGGTGTAGAATATCACGATTTGTGCATCTCCGATGAGTGCATCAGCGGTTACCGGAGACGATCGTATTTTTGAATACTGAACAGTCGTTCGGCTGTAAAGACTGAAGCATTTATGCATCGAAAAATAGACATTTCCTCTTGTTTTTTACCAGCGTCTGCTGCCGTGCTCCTGGCGACTCGTTTAGTAGTTTGTTTTGGGGTTTTTTTAAACATGAGGAAAAAAAAACACGTTTAAAAGTGAGGGAAAAAAATCAGAAAACGGTAAAAAGTGAGGCCGGTCTGGTACTGGAGAAACGCGTGCTAGCACCGGCGGACGCCACCATCGGGTATGAAAGACGGAGCTTTCGGTCTGAAGCCGGCTGAGAACGGCAGACTGGAAGAAGATCCCGGCCGTTCTCAGGCTCTTCCTCGTCTGATCGTTAATCAATAGAAGAAAACGCTGATGTGCCTTTAGTGCTGAGAAGTGGGTATACGAACGGAGTATTAATAGCAGCGGAGTCGGAGCGTCCTGCGGTCTGCACGCAGCTTCAGAGGCTTTTCCACGCTGCCAAGAATAACTGGGGGAAACACTGAATACTTGTAATTGTTTGAAGTTTTTGGCAGGAGGAGGCCAAATTTTCAGATATTGAAAACTGGCACAAAAAAGCAGATTCGCTCCAAAAATATCAGCTTGGAAAAACTGGAATGGGTCAAACCAAGAAAGCAGAGCGGCTCGTTCTTCTGAGGTCTACTGTACATGCTAATGGCGCGCACCCAAAAATATAATAATGTATGCAAGGAGAAAATCAGAGCGCAGAGACGTGACAGAACCAAAGAAGGAGAAATGCAAATGACTTATTTTTCCAGATGAGAAAAGACGGCGAGCTTGTCAGCTGTGAGCTCTGTAAAGTAATTAATATTAATGTAACATGAAAATAAACCAGACTTCACTCGTGTCTGGAGCAGGATGAGCGGTATGGAGAGCTGGTGTGGGTCCGGCCCTGCGGGGAGCCGTGTGACTGATAAACAAGCCCGCGGCGAGCGCTCCGTCCTCCACGTGATGATGATGATGATGATGATGATGAAGCGTGAGTCCGGGCCGATTGCTGACGAACGTGTTGCCTTGTTTTGAGCCGGAGCTGCAGCTCCGTCGCTCTGGCCCGCCCGCGGCTCCGTCGCCAGCGTCCGAAACGACCCCAGACCACGGAGGGAAAAAAATCATTTATTTCAAAATAAAACGTTCACATGACCGGTTTCTGGGAGCGGCGCTTCTGTGAACGGGACTATTGACTTATCAGTACGTTACCGTCGGGTCACTGCTCCGTGCAGCCCGGACATCAGCAGCACCGTGACGTCGTTCCCCCGGCGAGCGCCGACAAACGCGCACGACTTCAGTTTATTGATCAGGAAACGTTATTTTCATCCCGCTGGACACACAGATCAATCTGCTGAAACTGCTGTGCAGTGACATTAAAGGCTTACAGTATAGAAACGTTAAAGGGCTAAACGCAGACTACTCTCTGCTTATATTCCCTCCATGAGGTCGGTTAACTATCCGGCCTGCGGTGAATTCATCAGATTAAATCATTTCCTGAGTTAAAACTTCTTTCCTTAAACACAGGATGAAGTAAAACATTTGTGTGTGGGAAGCTTGGTGAACATTTTAGCCCTGATTCGGTCAGAATCTGTACACGCAGAGCCTTTTTTAGTAATGACTAGTTTACGTGTTTCGGTTCAGGAGATCAAACCGCTCGGTTATGTTTGTGCTGCAGTCACAGGAGGGAAAGCAGTGCTTGGAAACGCTGCGAAACTTACATCTGAGCAACCAGTCGCAGTCAGTGAAAAACTGAAAAACAGTCACCGTGCAGCCGCAGAGTGATTTATTTACATTATTATGCTTTTTCCCTTCCAGTGTGAATGAGAGGTTTAAATACAGCCGGTGGCTGCCCCAGCAGAGCGTTTTTACACCCGGCCTCTCACCGAGGCGCTCCATACGCTGAAAACTACTCTAAAGGGGTTCCCAGGGTGTTCCCGTATCAGACTGAATGAAGCAGCCGCCACGACACAAACATACTGTGTTTTAGGGTCTACGTTTTGAAGCTGTGGTGTTTGGCCTCTCCAGCGTTAGCGTTCACGAGCCACATTAACAACAGAGTGGCATTAGCCGCTAAGGCTAGCACACACACCAAAACCTAAACCTGCTGATGAGCGCGGACTCACAGGCTGATAAGATAATCGCCCCCAAAACGTATTCAGGGGGGGAGGATCACCTGTCGGCACACAGCATCAGCATCCACCTGACGGTCAACTGGCCACGCCCCTAATTCTTCAAACAGGTGAGCAACGAGTGAGCTTTTAAACATGTGCGTTTATGGTGCCCCTTTATTTTTATTTTCATGGCGTAAGTCACTCGTCTTCCTATCAGAGTCCACGCTGGCAGGAACACCTGCTGTTAGCTGTTAGCTTCCTCCTTGCACTGCTGCTGTCGGTAAGAACATCTGGGCCGAACGAACATCTGGATCGGCGAATCGCAGAAACACCCAGAACTCTGATCTTCGAGGCGATCTCTGGCTTTAAGCCCGAAGTTGTTCTTTGTAGCTTTACGTTGACTCCCGTGTTGAATGTTTATGGCTAAAACTGATGTAATCTGATTACGTGGCACGCGCGCTCGGCTCGGCGGGGCCAGCAGCGAGGGTGGAGTTGGTGTTAAAGTGGTTGCAGCTGTAGTGGAGCAAACCGGCATCAAACTTATCATCCGGAAATCTTATCCAAACTGCTGCAGGTCCTTCTTTCCGAGGAAGCGCATTATCTGAAATATATGCAGGCCCGAGTGTGCGCGAGTGTGTCATTTTGTCATTTTGACATAATTTACTGAACAGCCTTTTTAAAGAAGTCGCCAAATTTGTTTCTGTTTTATGCCATCAATCATCCGGTGAAAGTAGGTGTCACTTTTGTTTTCGGCTATCTCATTTTTTAGAGTGAAAACACTTCAAAAACAGACGCCGTGCGTTTGTTACCGCTGCTTATATTATTTAGATTTGCTTCTTTCTTCCTTCTTAAACCTCCAAGAAGTCATTTTTATTCATGAAGGGAGAAAAGAATGCTTATTTTCTCATTAAAGCCTGCAGTGTGTGTGCGTTTCTCAATTACTCAACACATGAGTGACCAGCAGCACTGATGGGCTCATCAGACAAAAAAACATCTTAGATTAGCTCCCCCCCCCACGCACACACACCCCCCAGCCCAGAGCTGTGATTTGTTGAAGGCCCCCCCTCCCCTCCTGCCCGCCTCTGCATCGTTAATTTGAACCTTGTTTCAAACATTTATCCAGAAAAAGCTCGCTGAGCACAGTTTCCCCTTTTCCATCGCCGGCCTCATTGATATTCATGTGTTTCCTCGCGGTCACACCTGGGGGCCGCGGGCTGGTGTCGCAGCGAGGCGCTGCCCTGCTCGGCAGAACTTCAGCACTGCTTTTCTTTTGTTTTTGAATTTCTGCGCATCGTCGACGGTTTCCAGCGTTTCCCGGTCTTCCCAGCTGCTCGGCAGTCGCGGCCAGCAGCTTTCCAGGCGCGAGGCTGCTTGTGCGAATCGGCCTCGGCCCCTTTTCTGCTCTTTGTCTCGGTTTCTGTTTGACAGCAGATCCTCCGCCGAGCCTCACGCTGCTGCCACAAAGTGAAAAACTCTGTTGCAGCGGGCCGGCGGCGAGCGCCGAGGCGCATTTGCTCAAACTGTGACAGCTGACGGTTCTCGCTTACAGCGGGCGCGCCATTTTATCAAGTACGGACTCTGACCATACGGGGGGCTGCACAGGGACGCACAGTCGTCCTTCATCGCCCAGTTCGAACCTCAGACTGTGCTTCGGAGGTTTCCCCCTCCTGTCTTCATGGCTGCTCAGCTGATGTTTGACCTTTAAACGTTCGAAGCAGATTGATTTGTGTTTTAATGTCAGTATCTACTCAGGATCTGTTGGTTTTCAACACACTCGTTTAGCTCAGCTCGAGCACAGATGAGTAAAAGCAGGATTATTAACCAAAGCGCCTGCCTTCAGGTCACTCGGGGTGTCTGGCCTGGTCCTCACCCCGAGTCGGCCTCTTTTTAAAGAAGTTAAAGTTGAACACCTTTGTGTTTCCTGTCTGATGATCACGGGGATGAACATTAATTGGTTCCTCGTCAGTGGTCCGCACGCCTTCGCCTCTGTGAAGCCGAGCTGGACTTCCTGAGGCAGAACATGGAGCTCGTAGCTTTGCGCGCAGGGAGGGGGCTCCAGGGGCCGTGCAGGCCGGGTCAAGGTCCTGAACATTAGCGAGCCGCTGGAATCGGTTAATCGGCCCGTTTGGTTGTTCGTACACATCTGCAGACGACTTCCACTCTGAAGACTTTGTTGTCGTGGATGTTGTTCGTGCTTAAACGTGTGCAAGTTGGACAAGAATGTGACCGATCATTGGGGTTTGGATACGGGGAACATAAAAACAGTACATTACTTCAAATATTCAAAAGTTTGGATTCATTGTCTGCAGAGGCCGGGATCGGGAATCGAACCGCTAACCTCTGCCGCGATGAGCCACGTGTTGTCTAGTCGGTGTTGGAAAATTAAGATCTCACACATGAATCGAGGGCATCGAACGCGGCCCCTCTCGTCTTCTGATATTAAACGCAATCATTTGCAGAAAAACGCACGCGGCGGTTCTCGGCTGCTCATCGGGACCTCAGGAGAGTGAGTCATGTGACACCACGGCGGTCTCTGGCGTGGATTTTTTGGGCAGAATTGGATTTTCACTCTAATGGAAGCCGGTCTGCCGGTTCCTTGGACGCACGTGGAGAGGAACTGATCGCGCGGCTCTTCTACAGGCTTGTCAAATGTCGTCAGACCAAAAGGATCAAACTGTGATCCAACATTATTTCCCAGGGATTGCAGGTGGGCATGAACGCAGAAGAAGAAGTAACACGTTTTCCCAAAACTCCAGCAGCTAAAGCCATGTTTGGTTGTTTTTTAATAAATAAGAAAAAACTTGCAGATCTGTTAGAAACCCAAAGATGCGCCGAATAAAGACAGAAACTGGGATATTTCCCCTTTAAACAAAGCTTCGTCCCATCTAAGGCTTCAGATAATCGAATAATCTCTGTAATTATTGAATTAATCCTCACTAATTATTCAGAGCTCCATTATTTTCAATTGTAATAAATCCAAAAAGCATTTCGTCTATAAAATATCACAATGAATTAGCAGCATTGTGACTATTATCCTCCTTATGAGGCGTCATCCGGCAAATGTTTGTCTTTTTATTACCTGATAAACAAGTAAAAAAAGAGAAAACCGAGAATGTTGGCTATACGGATTACCTGTGGGACGTGTTCCTCGTTCAGCTGTGGTGTTCTTTTGATTTATTTGCATTTTGTTGCGTCTTTGCTGCCAGTTTGGAGGAGGCCAACTGGCACCCAACATGCTGCTACCCCCCCCTTTTATTTCCCAGACGGGTTTTGGCCTAAATTGCTGGGAATTAGAAATGAATCCTAGATGATGATAATAATGGTGATAATATTGATAACAAGAGTAAATCTGGTGAGGATAGGTCTGTGCCTCTTAGATTAATTCAGCCCTTTTTATTTGAAATTGGTAAGACGGCGGAGCTCAGCCTGCTTTGTGTTGGTGTTTAATGTGGAAGCTCTCGGTGTAATAAGATTATTATTTACATATCATAACTCAGCCCGTCTTATCCGATTAAATAAGAGCACAAACATCTGCCTTTCACTCGAGTGGGACAGATGTTTCTTATACACACCGTCCTGCGGGATGAGCTCCATTAAAAGGAAGTTTCGGTTCTGGAGACGATTGAATTTGCCACGTCACCGACCTCCTCCTCTCCGAGTTCAGGAATCGCAGGAATCTGGATCCCGTGGGATTCGGTGTAAGTGGGAAATAGTTCGCTGGCTGCAGCGCTGAAGACGAAAACGTAGTTTTACTTTTATTGAGAAAATCTGCAAATCAGGAGCCCCGAACTTCCAGCATTACAGCGCCGAGAAAGCTCACGCCCGCATCCTGCTCTGAGCTACAACCGACCAATCAGAGCAGCTCAGGCGGGGTTACAAATGGGAAGTAGGGTTGGGACAAAATATTTGTCTTACGAGTCGAGGCGGACGCTGTTTTTGACCATTCGTGAAATGTCCAGTTCTGTAATGGTTATGCTTAAATGGCTCCGAGTAAAACCATTTTTGGGAATCCTAAAAGTTCCCCATGCACGGAAAAGTGAGGCGCACATAGGGAGGAGCCGTTGAAGGATTCGAGTGGATGTGGATGCTTTTCAGGATGCAGCAGCAGAAATTTCACTTGGACCGTATCTCAGCCCGGAGGTGTGAACCGCCGCAGCTCTGCTGACACGATTCCTCCTCTTTAGCTTTAAGAAAAATCTGCATCAGAAAGTTCTGCTTACTGTGACGCCGGCTCGGGCCTGGAGTGGGGTGTTTGCAGCCCCCTCCCACAGACCAGAGACGTGCATGTTGGTTTAACTGGCTGTAGGTGTGAGCGTGAACGATGGTCTGTGTTAGGCTGTGCTGGATGGGTGGTAGAAAACAAAATAAAGAAGTGTTGTTAAGCCAGTTGAAGTTTTTTATGTTCTTGGAGTGAAAATCTTTTTCTTTGGATATTTTTTTTTTTTCCCCAACAAATAATTTTTGAAATTGTCCCCGTGTTTAAGTAGCCAGCGGTCCTGAAAACCACTCGCAGTAGCAAAAAAGAAAAGCGATGATTGCTACATGATGATGTGCCCCGGCTGCAGACTCTTAAGAGCTTGTGATGCATCTGTCCAGCCCGAGCTACTTTCCTTTTGCCCTCTGATGTACCCCAGCATCAGGAGAGTCTTCAGAATAGACATTACTCACACTTAACTCTCAACAAACCCCGCCGCCGAGGCCGCCGTCGCACCGAAATGCGCTCAATGTGATACTCCCCGACGGAGGCTTATTCGTCTCACATGAAAGAATCCATTTCAGACGCGGCCGATGAAGATGTTCCTCCACTCGGCAAACTGTCCCGTCTACATTTTTGGAAGGAAAGTTGTCGTGGAGATGAAAACGATACCAGGGGATTCAAAGTCGGGCCGAAAAACGATGCCGCGATCGATCAGCGTACACCTGAGCTGCAGGATCCCCGATAAGATCCATCCGTCAACGGAAATGGATTTAATGTGACCGCGTCGCGATCGGACGGCCGCGCCGGCGGGGAAAAATCTACAGAAACGGGCAGAGAACGTGCGCGCTGAAAAGCTTCAGGAAGTAAAGCAAACAGGTCCTGGTATGCCCCGTACGTGTGGAAACACACAAATGAAGAATGCAGAGTGTGTGTGTGAGGCCAGAGTTTCCTTTCAGGGACCGAGATGTTGAGTTGAAATGAGTCTGAAATTAGAACCAATTCAGATCACTATTAACTGCAGGTTTTCATTCCTCGACTTCCCTTGAGCAAAGTGCTGAACTCTCAAATGACTGAAGCTGCTTACACAGATGACTGTGGCCTTCAGCGGGTTCAGTGTCATAATACTCATTTTTTCATTTTTCTTGGCTTAAATTGGCGTTTGTGAGCGAGGCTTGTGAACGGCACCGGGGCTGAGTGATTCTTTTGTGCCGGAGCTCCAGATGTGAATGCGGTACTGAACCTTTGCAAATGAAGCTTTAGCTCAGCTTCAGTCGACTGAGTCGTGTCAGAAAACGGGTTCTGATTCTTGTACTCGGGCCTTTTCGGACTCTGCGTGGCTGCTGAGCCTCACAGGTGAAGCCACGGCAGAAGTGCTTTAAACTGCCGGCTTGTTCCTGCCTGTCGGCGTCCTTTCTGGGGCTAAATGCTCCTTTAGTTCCCAAAAGCAATCTAAGGTCACGCCTTAGTTTTTGGGTCATGGTTAGAGAGGCGAGGCCGAGATGGTTTGGACACGTGGTGAGGAGGGAGAGTGGGCATACCGGAGCTGCCGGGCAGGAGGAAAACAGGAAGAGCTCAGAGGAGGTTCGCGGATGTGGCGAGGTAGGACGTGTGCACGTTTACTTACTGTGCACACTTTTAATTTTTAACGTGATTTTAAAAAGCACAAAACGGGCGACAAACGTTCACCTTCAAAATAAAGGTTTCTTCTTACAGCTGAAACCTTTTAAAAGGTGCAGCTTTTACTCTGAAGGCAGCTGTTTTCCATTTCCAGTCTGTGTTGCACTTTCAGCTTCCAGAGCAACCACAAGGAGGTCACTGCGTGTCGCCCAGTGTTTAAAAAAAACTCCCTTAAAGACTTAAAGAACCGGTTCATTATTAATTTTCTTTATTAAAATAAAAGACTGAGCGGAGACCACCACACCAGCGCCGACCGGCTGACGGACTGTTGCTGGCTGTGACTGGTGACAGCTCTTTTACCATTGATAAACGCATTAGTAAAAACTGTTGGTCAAAGTGAAGTCCGAGCCTTCTTATGACTTTGAAAGACACGCTTTTATTATGAAAGGTCAGGATTATTGTAACTGCGCGTTTGTGAGTTCGCCACGGTCGTCTCTTCGTCGGCTTCAGCTGCTCGACTTTACCCGACGCGAGAAAACACGAACACGTTAACTCCAGTTTCAGCTTCACGCCGCTGGCTTCCTGTCAACTTCAGGAGTCGTTTTAAGATTTTATTGATCGTTTTTCTCGAGCGAGCGTCGAGGTCTGCTCGTCCGATGACCCTCAATGTTCTGGAATGGCTTACCGCTTCATATTAGAACTGTGAACTCAATCTTTGTGTTTTTGTTGTGCTTTATTGGTCGACTCTGCGCGTCCGAGGCCAAAGAGAGGAAACGCTGACGTTTACCCTCTGAGGCGGGCTGAGGATCGGTGGGGTTGGTTCATGTTCCAAGCTTAAAAATGGTGGGCTCGGTAAATGCGGTGCCACACTCCGACACGGTAGCCCGACCCTTGACCCGGTGGGTGGTTAGAGGTTAACAGAGTTGGCAGATGTGAGAAGACGGTAACCCACAGAAGTTCAGGTCTCCTTCCTCCTCCTGACATGCATTACGCCCCATCAAAAATTCAGTCCACTTGTGAATTCAGTCAGCCGTCCTAAACTGTAAAATCTGTAGTCTTTTTGCTTTGCTGTGGTTGAAACCAGCAGGACAGAGTATTTTTAAAAAAAATTTTTTTCCCGGTTGCCACCCTGCAGAGTCGCGCTGTATGCAGGTCAGTGTACTGCAGGTATTTGTCATAGTGACCTCTTTCTCCGTCTGCAGAGCGGCTGTTACAGAAATCCGAACAGACAGTCTTTGGGTTTGCACAGAGAGCCGAGCTCCCGCTGTTTGCTGCCTAACATTCACATTAATATCTCACACTGAGCCCGTGCACGCTCCGAGTGTGTGTTTCTGAGTAAAGAGCCATTAAAGCGCTCAGGTTTTACTCCACGGCAGCTCTCTGTCACTTCTGCCAGTCAAAGGAAGTGAAGGGGCTTCAAAATAAGAGCGAGCAGGGGTGGCTTTTTTCCCCCGAGCTCGTCTTTTGTTAGATGGCACGAGTCTAAAGAAAAACATCCCAAATTTAATTGCTTAAAAAGACATTTTTAGTGGTTTGCGTGCTGTCTTCTTGAGATTCATCAAACGGCGTCTAAAGAACTGCTGAATTGAGTCTAATGGGGCATGTTTTAAAGCATTTCTGCCTCACAGGCTGCTTTTTCTTGATTCTGCTTCATTAGACGGTGTATATACAGTGGAAAACTCACAGGGAAGATGGGAGAGGAAGCCAAATGTAAACTTGGACAGAAAGCCCGTCCAACACAAACAAAAGTGGCATTTTGTACCTTTGCTGTCCTTTGTTCCCGGCCTCCCTGTGGCATGTGTGCTGTTGTCAGACTGTATACAGACACACAGGGAGGTATAAACTTGGGCAAAGAGCAAGTCAAACTCTGGTTCTCAGTTTCCTACTTCAGTTTTTAATGTGGTAGAAAATTCCACGATTTGGTGACGTGCAGACAAGGCGTAAACCACAGGGACTATTTATAGGCTCAGGCGGCAGTGCAGGGCTTGCACCATCCTGCCATTTCTCCGCCTGACTCATCACCACGACAGGAAATGAACTTCTGTCTTTCTTCGCTGGTCGCAGCAGCAGATGGTTTTCCAAATCCATCAGCCACTCCTTGCTCTTTTACTAGCCAAATTAATTTCATTTAAATCGTTTTTTTCCAAATGGCGTACAGGCCCCTGAGTGGCTGGTTTCTTGCCAAACTGCCAGAATCACCAGCGGAGCAGAGAAATCTACCAGATGTAATCAAACCGAGCCAGTTTGGCTGGTAGTAACATCACTTCCTGCTCAGCACAAGTCTCTCATTTGCATCGAAACCCAAATTACGGAGTACACCTTCGGTTAACCTCTTCTACCCCGGAGGTCTCCGGATGAGTCTGTTACAATTCACTGAGGAGGCTGGTGTGATTTTTAAAGTGGAGGCAGCGCTTCTTCTGCTTTTTGAGCTGCGCTCCAGGATTTATTTAGAGTCCGGGCTCAGTAATCTTATTGTTTACTGGCTCGTTGTTTTAAGGCTGTTATTCTCTGGCTCATGTAAAGTAAAGTTGTAAATATTTGATGGGCTTTTGGAGATTTTCCCTCTGGACTCTGGATGAGAAGCCCAGACTGGTTTGTTTTTACCTTAAATATTGTTTTCGGTGGAAAGCCGAAGACTTGAGGTGTTAAACTTTGGTGCCGCTACTACTGTGCGCCATTTGTTTGATGCATAATTGTAAATAAAGATTTAACCATGAGTAAGATTCAGTTTGTGTGAAGGGATGTCCTCTGGTTTAGTCTTTGCTGGGTTAGTCCAGACTAGGGGCTGTCTGCAGCTACCTTAAGAAAAAGGCTCGTGTTTATATTGTATTACCTTTAGCCTCCGTATGATAATAACTGAAATCAACTAAAACCAACAATAAACCAAACCGGGGTCAACATTCGTCAGCTGACTGCCCGACCGCCTTAAAAGTGGACCAGGAAACGTAAACATGTTTCCTGGTTTCTGAATCTCAGGTGTGTCTTCTTCCCCTCATCCCCAACCGGCAGATGGCCCCGCCCCTCCCTGAGCCTGGCGCTGCTGGAGGTTCCTTCCTGTTAAAAGGGAGTTTTTCCTTCCCACTGTCACCATGTTCTTGCTCATGATTGTTGGGGCTTCTCTGCATTATTGTACGGTCTTTACTTTACTATAAAGCACCTTGAGGTGACTGTTGTTGTGATTTGGTGCAATAGAGGAAACACGGGGGGGGGCGAAAATGTGTTCGGCTGTAAAAGAGATGCTTTTCTTTCCAGTCGTGATTCGGGAACTCTGAGTTTTGATCAGGTTTTTGGACAAAAACAGTTTAAAGGAAACTGTTGTTGGGGTTTTCATTACGTTCTGATATTTCATTTAACCAAGAAAACTATTTGAACGCTAATCAATAAAAATAATAAGCGCTAAAATATTAAGTGAACTAGTCGACGGAGGGAAAGAACAGCAATTTTTATAATCCGTTAATAGTTTGAGTCATTTTTAGAGCCGAACGTATTTCCTCTCAGCTCCCTAAAATTGGACATCTTTAACCTTTTCTGACACTTTGTGGATAAAAACGATGATTTAACTGCAGAGAAACGGTAAGTTGTGCTCATTTAAAGTGTTATCCCCGACACGTGCAGTGATCGGCACAAGTTTTATGTGTAAAAACGAAAGGATGTTTTTGAAGGATGCCTCACACCGCATCCTCCCGGTACGTACGGGCCGCTATGTGTTCGTCTGCCCAAAATACGTGCGGTGAGCTCAAACCTGGCTGTTGGTATCGGTCGGAAGGGTTCGAATCAAACGGATCACTTAGCCTTTCACAGCCTGCCAGCCTGCTGGAAACGGGGTGTTGAATTAGTGCAGAAAATAAAGATGAAGTGGAAGCGAAGGTCTGACCGAGGTCTGCTAAACCTGACTTTTCTTTCATCAGCGCTCGCCGCTCCGCCACCTGTCTCCTCCAAACCGAAATGACCTTCCCACTCCAGAGCGCAGTCACTTTCCTCTGAGTGTCGGAGGTTGAAAACTCATCTGTTCGAGAAGTACCTCGCGTCCTCGTCTCGTTCCTCCTCAATCATCCACCCGTCTCCAGTTTCCTCCTCCTCTCCACCAGACTGAAGTAAAAATAAAATCCTTCCTCTCCTCGCCTCTGCCGTTTCCAATTTTCCTTCCATTTCTCTCGCTCTTCCGAGATGGTTTAATAAGGCTGACTTTAACCTTTGACCTCTCTGTCCTGGCTCTAAGGCTCGGTGAGGTGTCCGACTGGGCTGATGGTCGTATACACAGCGTTTAGCCACATTCAGGGACTGAATGTCCTCTCAGGTTTAATGATACGAGCTGAATACCTTTCATATTTCTTAGATAACAAATTCTTTCCGCTGTGAATGAGAAATACTGCTCGTTTTCTTTATTTCCATCCTGTGAACCTACATGAAATGCATTATAAAAGATGATTATCGTAAAAATCCCATTAATTTATTAGTCAGAGTTAACCTGAACAGTTTTTGGGCTGTGTGAAAGTGAGTGATGGTAAGAAGTGGTTTTTGATGAGACTTTAGAGAACATTTTTCAAAGACAAAAACCACACGGTGAGCATCAGGTTAGGGCTGGAGGGGGAAACTAGCAGGTTTCAGACGAAGTCTTAGATGTTTGGCGTTTCAGGTTCTGTTTTAAAAATGTTCGTTTGAGTTTTTAAGGCTGGTGAAAAATGTTAAAAAAGGGTGGACGTTAGGACCTCGGTCACACAGACCCGGAGACCGGTCAGCAACCTCCTGTCGCTAGGGAAAAATGCGTATTCCTCATGTGATTTGTTAGTGGTTGCTGGCTGTTGCTAGGGGAAGCTGGTCATGAAGAGAGTGCTGCACCAAAAAAACCTCCTCGTGGTTGCTTTGGTTGCTAGCAGGTCATCCAAAATTAGGATGTAAGATGGTGACTAGTCTGCAAACATTTGCTAACTACTTGCAGTTAAGCTGGAGGAAGTTCAACTACTCAACGAGCCGTAGTTAAACCGGGAAAAGTGCGACACAAACCGGAAACGCACACACTCGGTTTTCCGGTTTGTGTCGCACTTTTCCCGGTTTAACTACGGCTCATTGAGTAGTTAGTCTCTGCAACAAGTCAACATCTTCAAACTATGGAACAGCCATCTGCTACGTCCGGCAACCGCTCGCCAACCGCTGCAGGAATAAACAATTTTCTTTGGCAACCTGTTGTTGAGCAGTTGGTGACCTTTATTTAACCAAATCGTTGGGTGGGCTGGGAAAAGGCAAAGCGTGTTCAGGACATACGGGTAGAGCTAAAAGGAAATATCTAAAGTTCTGAAAACAGTGTCTCAGATCACCCTCTGGATAAACGCTGCCCCCGGTGGTGAGGGTTTCTGTTTGCAGGGCTGCCTTCTTTTAATGGCCGATAAAAAGCTGAATAATGAAAGTTTGGACATAAGGACAAGTCCGTTTTTGGTTGATTTTAATAAAGTCGAGGTGTTTCAGCTGCATTAATCAGTAAACCTCAGGCCTGCGGAGCAGCCTGTGATTGTAATCTGAGTATTTCCTCTGGACCTCGCGGAGCTGAAACGCTTTCTCATCGTCCTTTAATAGCTTAGCCAAGGTTGATTTTGGTAGTCTGTTCCTTCTCTGCATTGATTTCTGCTCGGCTGCCTCCTCCTGAGGTTTTCAGACATGCATGTTCGTGCTAACGCCGCTCCCCCGCTCCGCTCCTCCTCCCGAGTTTCCCACAGTTCCCTGCTTCACCTATTGAACCCTGCCACCAGCCCAGGAATGGAGCAGGGGGAACGGCAGGAATGTGGCTCCCACTTTGAGCCAAAAACACAAAACAAGGAGGGCAGAGCTCGAACGCCCCGCCTCCTGGGAGCCCCAGATGCCTTTCCATTGGCTCTCCGCTGTAGGCTGACCACCTATCCTCGGCCCTCATTGGCTGCTTTTCCATCCTCGCTCCCTGCTGCTCTCCAGCCTATCAGAGCGCACTCATGCTGTTAAACTGTGTGTGTGTGTGTGTGTGTGTGTGTGTGTGTGCCATCACTGTGATCCTTACTGACAGCACCGTCTTGAGTGTTGCCTGATTTTTAACATCATTGTGTGATAATTATCCTGTAGCTCAGGACATTGTTCTGTATTAGCTCCGGTTAGCGTCTGTGCAGCCATATTAAAGCTGACACACACACACACACACACACACACACACACACGCTGTAATAAACAAAGAAATATTAAAGCATATGAGGCAGGAAGTGAGGTTATTGTGAGGCTCGTGCAGCGTTGTGTGCAGCGCGGCATCGAAACCAGGCCGAACGTATGGCTATAGGCCAAGTTTTCACACCGCTATTATTAGACTCCACTTCATCCTACAGGGGAGGATGATAAAGATAAGTCAGGTCAGTCGGCTGCGTCATCTGGGACCTCGGCTGATTTTCTTTTTTTCATGTCACAATGCAGAGACTCAGAGGTTTGCAACAGGAGAAGAAGAAGCAAGGAAGCAACATGAGAGGAGGTCAGAGGTCAGCAGTTTCCTCTTGGCAGAGCTGTTTGCAAAGGCAGGACAAGCTTCTCTGATTTAAATTGATGTTATGCACGAAAACAGAAACTACAGCAGTTGTACAGTCTTTGAAATCACAAGCATTTAAAGAACTTGTGGTAATGTTTAGAAAGATTATATCGGCCTATGAGACGCGTCAGTCGGTGGCTCTGTTTCTGTAAATGGTTCCTAAATGAAACTGCTCACAACAAGTTTGTGGGTTTATTTTGGGTAGCAACATCATGATTTCTGGAGAGAGAGAGAGAGAGATTGCTGCTGAGGTTTTCAAACGTTTCAACACGCTTTTGGTGCTTCGAGCACCTCACCATCAAGGTGAGTGCCATTTAGTTCCATTATATTCAAAAGAGAGCAGCCGATGTCTCTAAATCTGTAACTCGCACCAAAACGGCCTCGGTGGGTAAGATGACAGACCGGAGGAACAAGTGCAGGTCTGATTTTTGTGGTTAACAAAAGCAGCTTTTTAATGGTAAACAGGACCTGTTATGCTTTTTGTTTGTACACACACACACACACACACACACACACACACACACACACACATACATACATACATACATACATACACATATATATATATATATATATATATATATATATATATCAACAAAAATATAAA
>VVHJ01018230.1:0-12901 GCA_015107715.1 Tylochromis polylepis
ACAAGAATTCAAACAAACACAGAGATTCTACTTACAGAGCAGACACAGCACAGATGTTTCCTTCATCGTCCTTCTCACTCATTTGAGCTTTTTTTCATTTCTGTCACTGACACCAAGTAAAGCCCGCCCTCTTCCTCTGAGCACCAGCTTTTCAATCAGTTGAAAGACAGAGGTGAGAAGTATTTCCTTTCCATGTAGTGGACATCCCCCTCAGTGAGAGAGGCAGATATGAGCTGAAACACAGGAATCAAACCAGGGACGCTGCTGTTATGGAGCTGAACTGGAACCATTCAGACACTGAGGCCCTCTGAACACATTTTAATTACAGCTGTGCAGAGACACACTGATGACTGACTGGAACACTATGATTCACATTTTACATGAACACCATCCTCACACATGGTTTATATATGGCCACTAGAGGGAGCTGTTGGACTTTAAACACTAACATGGATACAAGCAGATCATGCTTCAACAGTTTGTTGTAACACTTGGTTGCGGAACATTTGCTGTTTGTAATAAAATTGCTCAAGATTTTCAAATCCAGAATTTTCAAGTTAAAAAAAAAAATCATAATAATAACAATGTGTACACTGTGATCAAGTTATATTCACAATGCAAACCTTTTTTCTTTAGTGGAAAACAGAGACCGCTTGATCACTAAGCATTTTCATGTTGCTACAGATATCCATTAAAGATGTTTTCTAAAGGTTGGGGGAAAAAAAATCAAAGTAACATTTTTGCTTTTCGTTCACCATCTGCTCAATGAAAAGTATGAACCCCAGATTAAGCCTAGAGAAAAACTGAGTAATTTCACTGGTCATAAAATTGTTGAACAATGCTGTTACAGGTATGGAAAACAAATAAATTGAAATAAGAAAAACATTAAAAACATTCAACAGTACTGTGTGTAAGTCTTTATTAAAACTTAACAAATGAAAAACAAAAACTAGAAGAAATACATCACCAACAGAAGCAAAACAGACTGAAGAGTCTTCATGGTCAGAAAATAAAGATTCACACATCACAGGGAGGGAACATCTGACTCTGCAGGCAGATCAAACTTATTCCA
Organism: Tylochromis polylepis; assembly: GCA_015107715.1. Classification (NCBI taxonomy): domain Eukaryota; kingdom Metazoa; phylum Chordata; class Actinopteri; order Cichliformes; family Cichlidae; genus Tylochromis; species Tylochromis polylepis. The sequence continues at coordinate 1,073 of VVHJ01018230.1, forward strand.
CTCCTCCGTTTCATAATATTGTCACATCATTCATTTATAGCTGAACAATGGCTCTTGAACACCGTCAGGCAGATTGATGATCGTCTATAACAGTTGCGTTTGTTTCATCAGTCGGTGTCTGTAATTACACTGTAACAGCATCTCTCTACATGAGGATCAGTTTTTGTGGTACAAACCTTCAAGAACACGTTTGAGCTTACAAACAGCTGCTGAGCCTGAAGATAAAACAAAGACTGATTCTGCTACTGTAACAAACACGACACTGAATCCATGTGAAATCAGAGTAAACAAACAATAAAAGTAATTTCTGCTCACATCATTGGGATACATTTGGCTTGAAAGGGTTTAATTCAGAAATGGAAAAGTTTGTTTGAAATTTTTTCTTTGTTTGAAACACGAGTCCTGGATGTCCCACATACGTTAGGGCAGAAATGTAAAGAATTAAACCTCCTACACTGACATGAGACGCTAAGCTAGCAGCTAAAAAAAATTAAAACACACATTGATCTCAATACTGTGTCATACTGTAAAGTAAATTCATGACCTGATAGCAAGCAGTGACGACAATTACAAGAATACAGAATCAAACTGCATTCTGTCTGCTGGATGATCTGGATCGTTAACTTTATTCATCGTCTTTGCTGGTGATTAAAACTGTGAGGTAAACTTGTTCTGAGCTTATCCAAAATATTTTTGAGAGGTTGTAGGAGCCAATCCTCACCTCAAATCTGGCTCAATGTGATTTCGGTAGAGCTGCCGTGTCTTAGCAAATGAAGTCAATCAGAGTCAGGTGAGCCAGTCGTTGATATAATTCAGGCCATCGTAGATTTACCGGTGCCTCACATCAGATGTGAGCTTACTCATTTCCTCAGAATGGCTGGTTACTTTTGTGGCTCCTGTAAAAGCATATTGCAGACATAGTTGGTCCTCTTATCAGTCTGACTAATGTATCAAGTGTGTCAAAGTGCGTTCCAGTCTGCAACAATCAGTTAAAGCACAGCACCATTGAGATGGAGGCCCCGCTGCAGCACTTTGAAGCGAATGCTGGCTCCTGATCATCATTCACAGACCATAACCTGCTTTTTCTAAAACCCAAATCCAAAACTCCTTATCATCCAAATGGCTCATAGTGCTGTAAGTGCTTTCAGTTATTGGTACTGATTATGACCAAGCGTGCATTAGTAAGCACGTTTAATTGAAAATTACTGGTTAGAGTGGTTAGTCTGGTTAGTCTGGTTAGTTGGGGTGGGGAGTCTTTTATCTGCAATTGTGGTAGATCAAAAAACCAACAACAGCAGCAACAAGAAGTGCAGCACAAACTGACAAACTGACTATCAGCCCACGGTCTTTGAATCCTCCTGGCTGACCTGCAGGTGAGAAACAGGTGTGAGGTGTCAGCTGTCAGGTAGGTGATGAGTGAAGAACAGAACAGAATCCATTTCCTCTTCAAACTGCTGTCAGACATTATCTACTGCACTCTGATCACATCACTCAGACCAGCTGCTTTCTACAAAGTCTCATCAACAACATCTTTAGAAACAAACATCAACAACCAGGAAGCAGCTTCACCTCTGATCACACACACACTCAACTCTACTCACTCACCTGGAGGATCAACACTCAGGTTAATGTTTATGATGGACAGCAAGGAGCGCATTTCTTCAAGGAAGACCCGACACTCGTATGTTCCAGTGTCATTAAACGTCACATCCTTCAGAATCAAAGACACGTCTCCATCCTTCATCTGTCTGTCCTGCAGATCCACCCGGTTCTTAAAAGATGGATGCTGACCATCTGGAACAAAGTGCCCAACCCGGTACAATAGAACATATTTATCTCCCAGGTCAGCTCTGCTCCACTTTACAAGTCTGATTGTGTTGTTGTTTGGAGCTCGACATGTCAGAGTGATGTTCTTCTGTCCAGACTCAGCTGTGATGTTTCTCTGGTCTGAAAGAGGAAACAACACAGAGCAGAGAGGTTAAAGGTCAAAGTACAAGCGTTCACTTCTACAGCAGCCAATCGTTGTGAGGAGCTACAGAAACCATTAAGCTCACACACAACAACTGCTAGGTGAACTGTACCAAGTGTGTAACCGTCATAGAGTAACTGTGATAGGAATGATTTACTTTAAAGGTGCTGTTTGTGCATCTACTTTTATGTTTGAGTTAGATTTCCAGTTATTTGGGATTTTAATGGCGTTAAGTAGGTCAGAATGGTTTATTTCATCATCGGCGAGACACCGGAGAACATGTTTGAAAAGTCAAACACGCATTTTAAAGGCATTGTTAGAATGATTTTTTTCTGTGGCAGCTGCTGGTGTTAACATGTTCTTGTAATTGTTGCATTTAATACCGTCTGCATGCTGCCTTTTCTGTAGCTACAGCTGTTTGTATACACCGAACAAAAAGCTTTGTAGCTGTATACTGACTCCTGAAACTACAACACATCACACTTCTTTGTCTCCATCACATCTCAGGGATGGCATAGTGGGCTAGATCAGGAAAATGTCTCTGTTTTCCCTGGTTAAATCACTGTGGTGACTTGTGCTGAACATGTTGATGGGCTCTATACTACAAAGCTTCTTAAAACATACGAGTATCCTTCCATCATCTGGATTCACTAACAATGGCAGTCAACGATCACACATAGCTGGTTATCATCTAAGCCAGGGTTTCCTCTATGCGTTCACATGAAAGGTGCGGTGTTGACACTATCTTATCAATATAAGTGGAGTTTCACGAATCATGACTTTTTTTTCCACAGAAAATGATCCCTATGAGTGTCACCTACTACAGGCGTCCTATGAAATGGTAACTAAAAATCTATGAAGGACATATTTTATTTACAGCATATTTTAAGTGCAATACAGATTCTCTGTGGAGGGCCTGTGGTCAGGAGATGGTTATCGTCAGAGTTTTGGCTGTGGGACACTAAGCTTCAGTGTTTAAATGGATCCAGTATAAAGTTTCAAAGCTCTGTGAGCTAAAATTAGAAACAAACAGCAGCACTGAGAGCACACTCAGTGTTAAACTATAACTGTAATGTGTTGTTGTTGTTGTTTTTGTATTTAAATATTCTTTTTTCTTTTACCGCTCTTTGCACCAAATCACCACATTTTTTCTGCGATTTTCTGCAGCATTCGTCTTTTGCCGTGTTATCGCCAGTGTTGCACTTTACTGTTTCATTTCTCTTTTAGCTTTAATCACCACTTCCTCATCATCTGACGACGTCTGACTGGACTAGGCGACACAAAGAAATCTCTGAGCTTGGCGCACAAAGCTCTGTTTACCCGACAATGGATAACTGCCATCATGTTATGGCCAGCTGAGCTGAGTAACACAAAGACAGGCTGGCTGTGCTCAGCTTCCTTCGTGCTATAGCCCTGACCCGTATTTATCTCACAGGGACACACAGTTAAAGCTCACCTGCAGAGACAAACACGAAGAATCCGACAAACAGCAAAGTCAGGCAGAGTTTATCCGTTACAGCAGACATTTCCGTCCTTTGAGCTTCTGATGATCTGAGTTATTAGAATTTAGAACCGCGAGCTCTAACGCAGTCTGACTTGAGGAAGTGACGTCGTCGGAGAGTTAAAAAAAAACAAAGTCGAAAGTGTGTTTATCGTGTCTTTATTTCATATAAACCAACTCTCAATTTTTTTTTTTAAATTTGTAACTCTGTTTTTATTTGCTTAACTTCCATACTGTCATTTACGCATTTAAACCTTCGCAATCTGTATTTCTTCTGTTGCATCTCTGTATCTGTGAATGAAAGAGTTTCTAAATAAATACAAAGCAGAACGAAAGAGTTGTAAATATAAATGAGGCCCAAGCTGTCAGTCAGATAATAACGTGTTTTGTGCAGATCTCGGTTTGTGTGCAGGCTGCGATCAGTTGGTCTTTTGAGGATATGACCATCAGATTTCAGTAAGATAAAAGCAGCTGTTTCATGAGCTGTGTGGCAGATTTCCAACCTCTGGGACTATAAAGTTAAAGGTCGAATTCACTGACTGAATCTAAATACGAACCGATGCTTCACTTGATGTGACCTATAGTAACGTTACAGATGCAACCAGCATAGTGCATCACTGTAAACCTCACCACAGTGCTACAAACTAACCAGTTTAATCTGCGCTCATTTCTATTCAGCTGTTTAACAGTCCTAGAGGACGTTCATGCAAAGATTGAATGACACAGAATTAGTGTACTTCAGTTCGTTTCACAAAACATAATTCACCAAACTACATGAATATCTGATTTAAACGCTAAATTAAAATTTCATGTTTGCAAAATGTCGCCTGCTAAGCAGTAATCGCCTTTGAAAGGAGTCCCTCATCATCCTTTCAGGTCCTCTGTCTTGCATCTTTCTCCATCTTCATGTTGCACGTTGTGACAAAGCACGCACAAACACTCTGAGTGTTTGCTGACATTTGTTGTGCTGGTTGAAAAGTTACATTTGAAACTGCATCCTACTGAAAAACAAACAAACAAATAAAATGTTTGCATGAGTCACACAAACGTGTTCAGAGTAGTAATGAAAGAGTCTGTAGATACTGAGACTAAAAGAGTGTGTGGGTTTCCTCAACAGGCTGTAATACTTCTAACACAAACTACCGATTAATTAGCTCCATAAATAGATAACAGCAAGACATCACTGCCACTATGAGGTCAGACTGAAGCATTACACTGGATAAGTCTAGAAGGCTGTAATACGTAGTAATGGGTGGCTCGAGTAATGCCTAAACTGCTATTTAAAAAACAAACAAACAAAAACGTTTTGACATAGAAATGATTTATTCTAGAATCAGTGGAAAGCTGAAAAAATGACAGTGTGTATTAACACCACACAGGGATGTGTGAATTACATAATTAAAAAATTAGGAAGTAGGAACTGTTGCTGATATGTGACCATTTGTGACCTCATCATAACCATTTACTCCAACTCAGACACTCCTTTTTTAATGATGCTGAGCAGATTCTGAAACATGCCGTGGCTCGTCGGATGGATTCACAAGCACCGTCTGCATGGCTTGTCAAACCAGCTGCTCGTCGTCAAATGCTGTTTTGTTTTCTGTCACACACAGCTGACATGGTTGGTGTACCATGAATAAACCAGCTGGTCGTTGATCAGTTGTAAAGAATTTCACCCTAAGGTTAAAAATTGTTAAACTGTGACGTGATTAAAAGTGTTCTGTGTCATGTGGGGGGGACAAAATATTGATGATCCAGATGTTTAGAAAAGCCTTAAATGGTGAGTTTTACAGGGAATAAGATAATATATATTTACCTTAACGCAGAGAGACATCACTGCCATCATCAGGTCAAATTGGTACATTTCATTGGCTGCTATGCAGAAACACAATGATGACGCTATGATTCACATTTTATATTTATATGGACTTTTCCCACACATTGTTTGATAAATGGCTACTACAGGCAAACAAGCCAACCATCATATTTAATGATTTAGTTTTAAACAAAAACAATATTTTAAATCTATTTTTCAAAATGAATTATTAATCCATCAATAAATATTTCAAATCGAAAATGAATTTCACAAAAAAGAATTAAACTCTCAATAAATACCTCATTTCAAAAACCATTTTCAAATTCCAAATTAAAAACTGATTTTCAAAATCTTTTTTAAAACAATTTAAAAAACAGAAACAAGTAAATGGATTCAAAAATCAAAGATTTACTTCTGACATTTAAAATGGCGATTCCACTCCTCATTTTAAAATCCATTTCCCTTTCCTGTTTGCTCACGGATTAGCTCACAGATTAACTATTGGATTAGCTCCTGAATTAGCGATTTCATTTCCAAAATCCCGAAGCAATGCAAATTAGCCACGCGGCTCAATGTAAGGAGCTCTCTGATTAGTTGGACAGACATAGGCTGGCTGCCTGGATTTTTCTACACTGCTGTTTGTGCTCATAGCTTTGCACTGCTAAGAAGCGTGTGTGCTTGTACAAAGGCCATTAAGCCTCAGGATTTATAATCTGCTTAACACGAATATGTGAAGAATGAAGAGGCTCTGCAGTGAAACGTAAAGCTGAACCTCTGAGTGTGCGCCTGTGGAGTCAGCCTGGCCACCTGTTGAAGGTAACGTGCTAACATGGCTAATGCTAGCATCACCGCATGTATTTTAAGATCATCTTAGCTTATGAAAATTTTACGTCACAGCAGTACAAGCTAGCTACCTTTTTTGTAAGCTAATGTGCTCTTAACAAATAAAGCTTGGAGCAGTTCAGACTATTAGAACCAGCACTGAGCCCTGTTACATTTATACAGTGTTAGAGCAATGGCTGCAACCTACAGCCTTTAAACTAGCGATTAAAATGCTCACAGTAAACACATCAGTCCAGATGTTACCACATTCCTTTATAATACTTAGAGTTAAAAGAAATGAGACAGGCTGATTAAAATAATAGCTGTCAGTTTTCTCATTCCTTATATCACTGCCCTCTGCTAAGACTGGAGATGACACCACTCATTTAAGTTCATTTAATTTAATATGTGAGTGCACGCATTCATTCTCAACTGGATATAGATGATGATCAAGGACAATGTGCACTTTTATTTTTTACATGATGGTTGTGTTTATTGATACAATTTGAAATTAATACTCAAAAGTTGTATATATGATGAATTCATCAAATCCCAGCCTCTAACACAGTATTGCTTAATCTTAGCATTGAACGTCCAGTATATTCTAATCAGTACAATTTAAGCATTGTCTGCACCTACAGTATCTTCACCTGTGTGGCAAATGTGTGGTAAAGATAAAGATAATAAAATCATAATTTACAGTATATATATATATATCACAGAATTCATTGCCTATTGTAAATAAATCCCAACAGGTTGATGCTGTTCATCTGGATATAGTGATTTCAGTGGGAGAAACATTTTGTCACTTATCCAAGTGACTTCTTCTGTCTCAGCTGACTGCAGGTTTCCCCAACCTTATAAACAGTACATTTGGATAATGACTGAAACTAGCACCACTGAGTAATAATGGTCCATGAAGTCAGTTTCATAAACATTATTATACAAACATACAATTGATTACCATTCACAGAGAGTTGGAGAACGGCTGCAATCACAGCATTGTAAGATGGTGACAGATGTACCCTTAGGCCCCCTCCTCGATTCAAAGATGGTCTTTCCCTTTTCAAGTAAATGGCCTCCTTGACTCTCTGCTTGAACCAGCATTTCTTCCTGTCCAGGATGTGCACATCCTCATCAGTGAAAGAGTGTCCACTGGCCTGTAGGTGTAAATAGACTGTGGAGTCCTGGTCTGATGAGTTAGCTCTTCTGTGTTGTGCCATCCATTTAGCCAGAGGTTGTTTGGTTTCCCCGATGTATAGATTATGGCAATCCTTCTGGCACTTAACAGCGTACACTATATTACTCTGTTTGTGCTGAGGCACAAACACCAAAACACACCCCAAGGATCACACAACTCAAAACTCCATGATTTCCCCCACCACTACCTACCTACCAGGTCAAAAAGTTTGGTTGTCCACCAAAGCTATTTCTCTGAGAACTGAGTTTCAGAAGCCAAACCCTTACTTTATTGGCCCCCTTTTTTGGTAGAATCGATCATAAATCCCATGATGTCCCTCTTAAGCTACTCAGAAACATGAGGATTCTCAACACTTTCCATATCACCCAATGTCCCTGGACTTACCTGCCAATTCCGTTTGCTTGCCCCACTCTTTGGAATGCTAGAAGGAAATTCCCCACTCTTACTGTTCAAATTTTGCATTAAATATGTTAAACTTTTATTTTTTCTGTTCATCGTTTGAGTCCAGTTCTTGCATGTTCCTTGACATTAAGAGAGTTGATGGAGTGAACACCTTAGTCTATTTTAGATTTTCTTTAATCTAAAGTAGATTAAAGCAGATGATAAGGTGTCAAGAGAGGACCTGTGGTAGTCATGAGTAGCAGAGAAGTATGTGAGAATTGTTATGGACATGTATGAGGACACCATAACAGTGGTGAGGTTTATCATTAAATATACATCCATCTTCTTCTGCTTTTCCAGGGCTGGGTCATGGGAGCAGCCTAAGCAGAGAAGCCCAGACCTCCCTTTCCCCAGCCACCTCCTCTAGCTTTTCCGGGGGGACACCGAGGCATTCCCAGGCCAGTTGAGAGATAAAATCCCTCCAGCGTGTCCTAGGTCTGCCCCAGAGCCTCCTCCCGGTGGGACATGCCCGGAACACCTCACCCAGGAGGCGCCAAGGAGGCATCCTTGTCAGATGCCTGAACCACCTCAGCTGGCTCCTTTCAATGTGTAGGAGCAATGACTCTACTCTGAGCCCCTCCAGGATGGCTGAACTCCTCAGTCTATCTCTAAGGGAGAGGCCAGCCACCCTTCAGAGGAAGCTCATTTCTGCCGCTTGTATCTGCAATCTCGTTCTTTCGGTCACTACCTACAGCTCATGCCTACGTAGATCGACTGGTAAATCGAGAGCTTCGCTTTTACACTCAGCTCTCTCTTCACCACGACAGACCAGTAAGGCATCCACATCACTGCAGCCACAGCACCAGTCTGTCTGTTGATCTCCCGCTTCCTTCTCCTGTCACTCGTGAACAAGACCCCAAGAGACTTAAACTCCTCCACTTGGGCCAGGAACTCTGGGGCCGGGTCCCTGACCCGGATTGGGCACTCCACCCTTTTCTTGCTGAGGACCATGGCCTCGGATTTGGAGGTGCTGATTCTCATTCCCACCGCTTCACACTCAGCTGCAAACCGTTCCGGTGCGAGCTGGAGGCCATCACCCGATGAAGCAAACAGAACCACATCATCTGCAAAAAGAGATGGGATTCTGAGAGTACTGAAGTGAAAGCCTTCCGCCACTTGGCTGCGCCTAGAAATTCTGTCCATAAAAATTACAAACAAAATTTGTGACAAAGGGCAGCCCTGGCAGTGTCCATCACTCACCAGAAATGAGTCCGACTTATTGCCGGCTATGCGGACCAACTCCTGCAACGGTTGTATAAGGATCAAATGGCCCGTAGCAATGGGACAGATACCCCACACTCCTGAAGCACCTCCCACAGCACACTCCGAGGGACATGGTCAAATGCCTTCTCCAAGTCCATAAAGCACATGTAGACTGGTTGGGCAAACTCCCATGCACCCTCAAGTATCCTTGAGAGGGTAAAGAGTTGGTCCAGCATTCCACAACCAGGACGAAAAACGCATTGTTCCACCTGTATCTGAGTTTCAACTAACAGACGGACTCGCCTTTCCAGCACCCTGGAATAGACTTTCCCAGGGAGACTGAGGAGTGTGATCGCCTTATAGTTGGAACATACCCTCCAGTCACTCTTCTTAAAGATGGGAACCACCACCCCGGTCTGCCAATCCAGAGGTACCGCCCCTGATCTCCACACAACATTGTAGAAGCATGTCAACCAAGACAGCCCTACAATATCCAGAGCCTTCAAGAACTCAGGGCAGACCTCATCCACCCTGGGTGCCCTGCCACCAAGGAATTGTTTGACTCCCTCAGTGACCTCACACCCAGAGATAGGCGAGTCGTCTCCCTCGTCCCCAGACTCTGCTTCCTCCACGGAAGATGTGCCAGTGGGATTAAGGAGGTCCTCGAAGTATTCCTTCCACCGCCGACATTGTTCTTAGTTGAAGTCAGCAGTGCTCCACCCGCACTATACGCAGTGGAGGTAGAGCACCGCTTATACTGGGCCTCCTGAGTCAGCTGATGGTTTGCCAGAATCTGTTCAAGTCGGTCCGAAAGTCTTTTCCCATGGCCTCTCTTGACTCCTTCCACACCTAAGTTTTTGCTTCAGCCACTGCCCGAGCTGCATTCTGATTGGCCTGTCGGTACCTATCAGCTGCTTCTGAAGTCCCACAGGCTAACCAAGCCCGATGGGACTCCTTCTTCAGCCCGGTGGCTCCCTTCACCTCTGGTGTCCACCATTTGGTTTGGGGATTACCACCACGACAGTCACTAATCACCTTGCGGCTGCAGCTCAGTGCAGCGGCTTCAGCAATGGAGGTACTGAACATGGTCCTTTCAGACTTAATGTTCCCAGTCTCCCTCAGAATACTGTTGAAGCTCTGCCAGGGCCTCTGCTAGGCGTTCCCAGCACACCCTCACTATACGTTTAGGTGTGCCAGGTCTGTCCAGCATCCTCACCCACCACCTGATCCAACTCACCACCAGGTGGTGATCAGTTGACAGCTTAGCCCATCTCTTCACGTGAGTGTCCAGAACATATGGCTGCAGGTCTGGTGATTTTATTACAAAATCGATCATCGACCTGCAGCCTAGGGTGTCGTGGTCCCACGTGCACTTATAGACACCTTTATGTTCAAACATGGTGTTCGTTATGGACAAACTGTGGTTTGCACATAAGTCCAGTAACAAAACACCGCTCAGGTTCAGATCCAGGAGGCCATTTCTCCCAATCATGCTCCTCCAGGTCTCACTGTCATTGCCTACATTAGCGTTGGAGTCCCCCAGTAGGACTACAGAGTCCCCAGGTGGAGCACCGTCAAGCACCCCACCCAGGTACTCCAAGAAGGCTTGGTACTCTGAACCACCGTTTAGCGCATAAGCGTAGATAACAGTCAGGACCTGTTCCCTGACCCAAAGGTGCAGGGAACAAACCCTCTCGTCCACTGGAAGAAACCCCAGCATTCAGGTAACAAGCCGAGGGGATACTAGCATACCCACCCCAGCCCGCCACCTCTCTCCAAGGCCAACTCCAGATTAAAACAGAGTCCAGCCCCTCTTCAGGAGACAGGTTCCAGGGCCCAAGCCATGCGTTGAGGTGACCCTGACTATATCTAGCCAGTACCTCTCAACCTCACGCACTAATTCAGACTCCTTCCCCACCAAACTGGTCCTGGGTAAAGGACCAGAGAAAGAGCAATTCAAAAGAAACCTATGAGTAGATAAGTAAAATATACATGCAATATCCAAATATTTACTCCACCGAAGAGCTGTTCTTAGATCTCTTTGCATATTAACTTTATGTCTGAAATATCCAGTTTTGAGATTCTGTATATTAATGCACCAAAACTAGATATTTGGTAGATGTCATCTGCATACTAAATGTTTGAGATCCTGAAATATGCACACACCAGATACTTAACAAATAGATCATTAGTGCAGTACTTAAAACTGAAAATTTCAAAATTCATGAGTTATGTCATGTTGTACAATATCTGGAAAACATCCCTAATTTAGATTTGCATCTTGTCAACATGACTAGCAAAATCCGTTGTTAGTCATCTGAAACACCCAGATGTTATTATCAGTGAGTCCCAGCAGACTTTAAATATGATTTGTGGCCATTTTAAGCTTCACAGAGATGTTTAACATACGGGGCTCTAAGTAGCGTCAGGCGGTGTGATCCAGTCTGCCTGAGATGTTCAAGTTTGTAGTTAATCAGACACTGAAACACTTCAACTCTCTGTTTTCACCTTAATAAATAAATGAAATAAATAAAAAATAGCAATAAATGCTACCAGAGAGGTTTCTGCATGTTTGCTGTAAAAAATTAAAAAAATTATTCAATGAAAAATTGAATTTTTTGCCACGTCATCTGCTGCCAATTGGTTTCTCAGTGACTGCGGAAATGAAAAAAGATCAAATTTTTCAGTTTCAAACACACACACACACACACACACACACACACACACACACACACACACACACACCCACACACACACACACACACACACACACACACACACACGCGCACGCACACGCACACGCACACACACACACACGCGCCCACGCACACACACACACACACACACACACACACACACACACACACGCACACGCA
>VVHJ01018232.1:9289-23345 GCA_015107715.1 Tylochromis polylepis
ATTTTTTTGAAAAAAAAAAAAAAAAAAAAAAAAGGATTTCATGAACATCGATAGGATATTCCTCTTCTTCTTTCAGCTGCCTTTATGAGTTGCCAGAGCAGATAATCTGCCTCTGTCTCACCCTATCCCTAGCATCCACCTTTGTCACAAAAACCCTCTGCATGTGCTCGTTCACTACATCCATGAGTCTTCTCTCAGGTGTTCTTCTCTTCCTCCTGCCTGGCACCTCCACCTTCACCATCCTCTGCCCAGTGTATCTACTCTTCCTACTGTGCATATGCCCAAGCCATCTCAGCCTTGCCTATTTAACTTTGCCTCCAAACTGCTCAACCTGAGCTGCCCCTCTGATGTATTTGTTTCTAATTTTGTCCATCCTGGTGACTCCCAGTGAAGATCTTAACATCTTCAGTTCGGCCTCCGGTCGTTTTTGTCAGTGCCACCACATCACAGTAGGTCTAGTCTTGCAAACCTTCTCTTTCACTCTTGGTGCTATCCTTCTCTCATAAATCACCCCTGACACTTGTCTCAACCTTCTTCACCCTGCCTGCAAACTCTTTTTCATACCTCTTATGCACTACCCGTTGCTTTGGATGGCTGACCCAACTAGAGAGAGACGACTATCTAAACTAATCAAACTTCAATACCTCTGCTCCGTGCAGCTTCACTGTTGCACCTGTCTCCCTCTCATTCACACACATGTATTCGGTCTTGCTTCTACTGACTTTCATCTTCTCTCCAAAGCATACCTGCACATCTCCAGACTCTCTTCCACCTGCCCCCTACTCTCAGTACAGATCATCAAAGCCGTCAACAAACGATTTATCGTATGTTGACTACTACTTATCGTACTAATCAAAAAGATCTCAAGCAATAACCAAATCCTTTACATTTCAAATCTCAACATATGGGAACATTATGTATTCTATGATGCATTTTGAATATACTTTGCATATATTCAATATAAATAAATAAAACAAACTTAAGTTCATGCTGCATTTAGCAAAGTTATAGCCTGCACATGTTGACAAAGGCCCGGCTAACCACGAACAGCGCCAACACACTAAAGAAAATAGAAGTGGTAAGCATCGTATATGTACTGTACATGTTCCATAGGCTGCTGTTGCTCCTACAAAGTAGTAGTAAGTTTAGAAGCTGCCATTAAACGTAAAACACTTTGGCCACTGAGCTAGCAGAGTTAGCTAACGCTAGCCTGGATGAACACTCACCACTTCTTTCGCCCTCGGTGAGAAGCCACTCTTCGGTCTGCTTCTCTTGAAAATTTCATCTTTGGTCGAGTCGAAGCCAATCCCTATGGCCTTGTTCCTGGTTTTGACCGTCTTAACGCTGGCTTTGAAAAGTAACGTGATATCAACAGCCATGTCTGAGCAGCTGCAGCCGACTGCTCACCGCTGTAAACAAACTGACACGTCACCTGGTGAGGACGTCATCTTCGTGAGACGCTCCGGACTTTTCCTGTAAGACGGGCACCAAAGCGTTACGTTTCACCTTAAAGATTTCATCAGTATTTTTTTTTATTATAACTAATATTCAGATCATAATAATTAAATTCTGCAGCAGTCCGACCGTATATTTAAATACTGGTCGCTTGGAATCAGCTCTGGTAGGAAAATCGTAAAATATCTTTGATTAAAAAAAAAAAAACTCTTAAAATTTTAACTGAAGCCTTAATTCTGAAAGCCTTAAGTGGAACCCTTTACCTGTATGTGTCATGAACCATTAAAAAAATTGCTTTGTTTTTTTGGCAAAAAAACCCAAAACAGGTTATACAGGCGTTTTTAGGGAGCACCCGTATAACAGATAATCCATCACAGATAATCAATTTGTAACCAGTCAGATAACTGCCTCTACAGCCTCTTGAAGTGATGTCCAGCAGAATGCAGGAGAAGGGAAACATAGTCAGAGGAAGATGTAGCACTGGAGTATCCATACAAGACAAGAGACAAGTCTGGGGAGCGATAGTCCAAACCATAAACGCTGCCTTCCCAGAGGTCCAGTGTATAGTTTCAGACTGCAACAAAAAATGGGAAAACCTGATTGCAAAGACAAGGGAGGAGATCAAACGACATAAAAAGCACACAGGAAAAGGTGAGGAAAATCAATGAACTGAAGCAGAATTGATAGGATAGTGGAACAACTAAGAAAAACTAAGAAGAAGCATTTAAACATAGAGGGAGAAAGTACAGAGTGTGCATCATTAATGAAGTAATAAACTCATTATATTTATCAATAAATAATGCAAGCAATGATTCTTTGTTAACAGATAAAAGCAAGTCCGTTGAGCAGTTCATTAGTGTGACCCGAATAGTTATTTCTGTAATGAACCTCTCAGACATGCTGCAACGAGAGCGAGACGACTCTTTAGCCCCACAGCTGATGGAAACTCTTAGTTTATCAAATCAGAAAGCGTTTTGGGGATTATTCACTGAAAGTTTTCCGAAAGATTGCCCATTTATTTAAAATTTAAAATAACTTTTGTCAGATAAATTAATGGATAAAGTTTTTACTTATGCTGTGTTAGAGATGAAAATATTCCCACAATAGATGAAAGATTTCCAAACAAGAACCAGCTGACACAGCGACAGGTCGCCACATATCCGAATTCATCCACCTCTGCAGCAGAACCAAAGATGGCATTCAGTAATGTTACTAAATCACTGACAGTGCAGTTGAGTATGCCACATGCTACTGACTTTACCGACTCTAGAGAACATCTGCATACGTCTCATTTTACTTGTCCATCACCAATCAACAAATTAAACTATACAGTTTGTTGTTTTAAATGTGTAGTGTTTTCTATGAAACGATAAGAAATATTTAGTCTGAATGAAGACACTAGTTTTGTTCCACCTCGCTAAGGAGGTGAAAGATACTTCCTGACCTGGTTAGCTATAAGAACATTTATATGTCAGTGCATTTGCAAAATGCACACATTCAACTTATTTCTGAGTTTTCTGCCAGCTATGAATGCAACCAGTATTCCTAACAATGGGCTGACTTATGCTGTGTGGGATGTGTTGGATGGTTGTCAGTGTCTTTGTGGAGACTTGTGCTCAGAGAGTGTGCAATTTCTGAGCTGTGCCATGATGCAGATGCAAGACAGTGCAGTTTTTCTACACTCTCCCTACCTGGTACACTGCAAAATCTCCAGTGTTAAATTGACACTAGAAAGTGTCTATATAGGTCCACTCTTTTGAGTGTTAAATGAACACTTTTGACAGTGTTATATTTTTAACAGTAACCTAGTCAGTGTTAAAGATCAACAATGACTAACAGTGAGCAGTGCTGATTTTCTAATACTGGAAAATAACAAAAAATGCTAGTAATATTTCAGTGTTAGCAAAAGTGTTCATTTAACACTCAAAAGAGTGGACCTATATAGACACTTTCTAGTGTCAATTTAACACTGGAGATTTTGCAGTGTAGCAATGTGATGAATTAGGAAATGTTTTGATGTTTACATCACAGTGCATACTGACAGATGATGGCTGTGTGTTAGTGCTAATCAAAATTATTATTCATGCCGGAACTTCAGTCTGTTGTTTTAATGATTATATTTTGATATTGTATTGTAACTGCCACAATAATGAGTGACTGTTAGTACAGTCTGTGTTCAAAACAAACAAAAAAACAGCTAATGCAGTGTGGTAGAATTTTGTTGTTTATATTGAAGTACATCGGTGTAATTACTGGAGGCTGAGATGCATAATAGCTTTGCTTTTCCTCCTGATTATGCAATTTGTCGTGTAAAAAGAAAATCAACGTGTTGTCTCAGAGTGCTTGTTATCGCTAAAAAATCTCCTGTATTTACTTTAAACTTTCCATTCAAGACTATATTTAAGCTTGTGTTATTTGTGTTTTTGGCATGGACATGAAGTTTTAGATCTGAAAGATAATCCATGTTGCAGTTACTGATAGACAGTAGTTATGCTAAAGGAATAGGGGGGTGGATCAAAATTGCTCGTAGATGTGAATGTGAATGATTGTCTGTCTCTCTGTGTTAGCCCTGTGACAGACTGGTGACCTGTCCAGCCAGCCTGTACTCTGCCTCACACCCTATGACAGCTGGGGTAGGCTCCAGCCCATCTGTGGACTTGAAGTGGATAAGTGGAAGAAATTGGATGGATGGATGTTGTACTTGGGTGGCAGTATAGTGAAAATAGCAAAACAATGCTTTTTGGGACAGTGGCACAGTGGGGTGGTGGTTAGCACAGTCCCCTTACAGCAAGAAGAGCCTGGGTTTGAATCCACTGGCTGGCTGGAGACTTTCTGTGTTGAGTTTGTATGTTCTCCCTGCATTATGTTTCAATGGGTTCTCTCCAGGTACTCCAGTTTCCTCCTACAGACATGCGTGGGTTAGGGTAATTGGTGATTCTAAGTCTTTCGATAGGTGTGAATGAGCACAAATGGTTTTCCCTCTGTGTTAGCCCTGCAACAGACCCGTACCCTGCCTTTTGCCTTATGGTAGCACAGATAGGCTCCAGAACTTCTCATGACCCTGAATTAGATAAACAGAAGAAAATGGATGAATAAATGGCCACATAAAGAAAATTTTATATAATTTTTAAATATTTTTGCAGGGAATGAGTTATCCCACATAAATATAGAATTTCAGCTATTTTTGCGTCTGGCTTTTTCTTTGTAGGAGGCAAAATTTGTCTTTTTCTTCTTCTGTTAGAAATTTAGTTTACTTGCTGAGTCACCTAATTCACTCTTAAGTGCAAATTTGGAGACTGTCAAGATTTGACATATACCAATATACATATTCATAAAACTCCAGCTTAATCTTGCCAGTGTAAGTAAAGCTAAAATAATGTCCTGTCTAGACAAATGTAGCAATTTGTGTGTACTATTTCTCATAAATCTGTTTATTTGCAAGTGACTGGGACTGGCACCCAGATATAAGCAGTTGGGCTTAGAGTGTTGAATAAAAGTCTGTTATTTGCTATGTGGTTTGCTCATTTCCTTTGTTAGTGTTGTGCCAGACTCTTTTACAGCTGAGTGCTGCGACTGTCTCACCCTTTCTGCAGTCTCAGCATTTAAAATTCTCATAGTTTTGACTTTAGAAAGAGTGTATGTCTTGAAGCACGATGTGCATGTGCACGCACAAAGGAATGATTGCCTTTAAGATGCCAAAATGTGCTGCATGAAATCTAACTGATCACTGAATTTTCCTGACTTGTACCTCACTACAGTACACAGCACACTATACCAAGCTAGAAGATAAAGGTGACAGAATGAAGTTTCAGGAGCGTATTTTCTTTCATAGATCCACAATGTGTTCCTTTAAGTGCAAAAACCCATCCTTTCTGTAATTAAATTTGCTCTCTAGTGTAGTGGGGTCTGAGCTTTAATAGAGCTTTTTGATGAGCTTGCCTTTCCTTAAAGGGAATATGTTAAAAATCATAAACAGTGATAACTAAACAGCTGTTTTTTCTATTAACATTCCCAGCTGTTTAGTTATCACTTCTAGCTTATTAGAGTGCCATGAAAAGTATTTGCCTCCTTCGTGATTTCTGAGTTTTGTTTGTGGATTTGTCAAACTTACATGTTTCAGTTTCATCAAACTTTTAATTTTAATATTAGACAAAGATAATCCGAGAAAATACAAAATGCAGTTTTTAAATGATGATTTGTTAAGGGAAAAAAAGCTATCCAAGGCTATCCTGGCCTTGTTAAATTATGAATTAACTGTGATTAACCACAATTTTTTGGAACGCAAACAAGTTCAGTTTCACTAAACACACCCAGGCTTGATTACTGCCAGACCTGTTGAATCAAGAAATCACTTAAATAAAACCTGTCTGACAAAGTAAACGAAGCTAAAAGATCTCAAAGAGGAACACATCATGCCACAATTTAAAGTCATTGGCATCTGTCAGTCTGGAAAGGGTTACAAAGCAATTTCCAAGGCTCTGGGACTCCAGCGAACCTCAGTTAAAGCCATTATCCACAAATCAAGAAAACTTTGGACAGTGTTGAACCTTCCCAGGAGTGGCCAGCCTACTAAAATTACTCCAAGAGCACATCAACAGCTCATCCAGGAGGTCACAAAAGAACCCAGAACAACATCTAAAAACCTGTAGACCTCACTTGCCATAGTTAAGGTCAGTGTTCAACAATAAGAAAGAGACTGGGCAAAAATGGCATTCATGAGCGAGTTCAAAGGGAAAAACTACTGCTGGCCAAAAAGAACACAAAAGCTTGTCTCACATTTGTGGGGGGGAAAAAAAACTTCTCTAAGATCCTCAAGACTTTTGGGAAAATATTCTGTGGACTGACAAGACAAAACTTGAACTTTTCTGGATGGTTTAAGCCTTGTTACATCCAGTGTAAAATGAACACAGCATTTTATAGTAAGAACGTCATCCCAACAGTAAAACATGGTGGTGTTCGTGTAATGGTCCGAGGCTGCTTCAGGACCTGGATGACTTGCCGTAATTGATGTAACCATGAATTCTGCTCTCTATGAGAAAATCCTGAAGGTGAACCATCCGACGATCAGTTTGTGCCCTGAAGCTCAAACGTACTTGTGTTATGCAGCAGAACAATAATCAGAAACACACAGTGGTGTTCTTTCAGGACAAGCAAGGTAAGCAGTGCTTGCTTTGTCAAATCTAAAAACAGACCTAAATTAAAACATACCAAAATGAAGCAGTCTCTCTCCTTTAATCTCCGACAGCGCTTTCATAAAGTTCCTCGCCTGTCAATTAATATGTGCGTCCAGCCTTTACATTACGGCCATCTTGTTGCTGCACTCGACTATTGTTGCAGTAAGGTGTGCTCATAGAAGAGTGTGTCCGTCTCCATTAATAACTCCTTTAGTACATCAGCCAGGAAAACGTCGTCGATGAAGGCAAAGGGACAGCAGCTCTGACTATGTCTGGTCCGATAAAACAGGCAAGTTGAGCAGATGCAGCCTTAGCCAGCACTTTCAGATTAGCATCTATGAGAATGTTTGAATGTAGCAAGTTTAACTAGCTGTTTCGCCAACAATCTCCCTTTAGATATTAACAGATAACCATGTCACATGCTGATCAAGCCTTTTAATTCAGCTGATTTGTTTTTGTTATTAATATTTTAATACATTTTGTAAAAAAAATTAAGATGTAGGCCTGTGTTTTTGAGCTTGTAAAAAGCAGATTTTTTTTCCAGAGTTCCTCACAGGACAGCCACTGCATATGCTTTGTAGAATATGATTCATTAAACAGCATAAAAAGTATTTGTATATGTGTGTGCGTGTGTACATATATATACTTTTAATTTTATTGAGTGACTGTCTCCTTTTGCACTGAGCGAATCGCAGCTCAGTTTCATTGCCACAATAACAGTAAAGATTCTGAATCAATGATTTTAATTAATGACATCTATGACATTTTTCTGCAGATTAATTATGTTTTCTTTTGATACTTTAGGTACAATTTTCCAATAATAGTTTCTTGTGTACTGAGGTGTTTTCATAGTGTTTTGTTGCTTCTTTTCCTAAATGAATGGTTTGAAAAATTCCTCCATCACTTGTCATTTTCAGCTAATAATAAATAATTTTCAGTAATATAGTAGATATTTATTCAACTAAGAAGTAATAATATTTTATAATTCTTCAGCCAGGACGGAGTGCAGAAAAGTTATGATGTCCACATTGAGTGCAGACAGGCAGCGCAAACTGAATGTTTTAATCTGATCCAATTTATCTTGTTAAATAGGTAAATAGTGGAGGAGGAGCTTTCTGTGAAAGCCACCGCATGCCACTGAAAACACACCAGCAACTCCATCTGTGTCTGGCTAAAAAAAATAAATAAAATGAAATGAAATAAAGGTTTTGGAGTGACCTAGTCAAAGTCCAAACAAATCTGAGATGCTTTGGCATGACCTTAAACAGATCAAAAACCCACCCTGTGGCTGAATTAAAACAATTCTGCAAAGAAGAGTGGGCCAAAATTCCTCCAGAATGATGTGAAAGACTCATTGTCAGGTATTGCAAATGTCTGATTGCGGTTCTTGTTGCCAAGGGTGGCACAACCAGTTACTAACTTTAGGAGGTAATTACTTTTTCACATGGGGCCAAGTAAGTCTCTAAAGCTGTTTTCCCTTAATAAATTGAATCATCGTTTAAAAACTGCATTTTGCATTTACTCTAGTTATCTCTGTCTAATATGAAAATTTGTTTAATGAAACTGAAACATTTAAGTGTGACATATTTGCAAAAAATTAAGAAAACAGGAAAGGGGCAAATACTTTTTAAATGCACTGTATAGGAAAGCAGCTGTTAATCATTTATTGGTCACTTTAACTGTTTTGAACATTTCCTTTTTTCCTGTTTTATTTAAATTACTCCAAATCAGTCATGCACAGAGATGACCCCTTGGTTGGGAATGTCTGTTCTAAAAGATGATTTCTGTTTATTCTCCTTCACTTCAGCCTTGCCTGCCCTTTGACCCTTTCTCTCTAGTTCTGCTTATTATTAGGAACCTACTTTCTGCTGTTGCCTTTTTAATGTCATTCCTCTAAACAGGACAATCAGCTAAATGTTCATGCTAACATAATAATGCAAATATGCAACATAAAGTAAACACTATTGACAATAACCTGAATACAGTGCAACAGACTATGCATTCTTTATAGGCATTCCTAGATACTATCTATGGCTGGATGAAGCGTCAGTGATGGTATCCATTCTCCCCCCACTCCTGACGGTTGAGCCATGTTTTGGAGTGTCCTCTGGGCAGTCCACTTAACTCCCTGAAAGGGAACCCCTTAATCTCCACTTTCTCTTTGTTTGGACTATTATCAGACCTGTCAGTCCTGCCTGCTTTATCTTCACAAGACTCATCTGCCGGCCATTTGACGTTGGCTTAATTATATCAAAGGCCGTTATCTCTGTTTTGCCTGAGGATGCAGCCTTCCTCTGACTTGCTAGAATGGTTATAGCAGTGATAAGAAGATCACTTATTGGAGTAAATAAATACCACTGTTTTGTATAACAGCTTCTTTTTTTTTTTAAATGTCAGTGGATCAGGAAAGCCTTCCTGTTGCATTTTGCTCAGCTGTCTCCCTCTCTGTGTCGTTTCTATTATGTCTTTGCATTGTTTATTAGCAGGGTGTAGTCTGAAACCTGACACAACGATATCCCATCAAGCACCACTGAGTCAGTTTGGAGATAGCACTCTTTGATGGGAGCTAACCACGTCTTTTGGCAGGAGTCACTTGAAACAGTGCGCAGGAATGTCATGCGGCTTGATCTGATGAAGAGCAATTACGTGGGAGGGAGCTGTAGCCTTTGAGGTGGAAGCTTACCTGCCACACCCTACAGCCTTACAAATGAGCCTCTGGACACATCCCAAAATGTGTGAGGATAGTCATTTTTCTTTGCCTTCTTTTCCATGACATACTGTCCGACGGGATCTGACAGGTGGGGGGCACAGATGGAAGAAATGCCCGAAGTGTTAATAAACACAGCTAATTTTCCGACAAAACAAAGAGCAAAGAAAATTAGTTTCCTGCGTCTAATCATCCAAGTTTCTTTTCTTTATGTCTTTTCAATTCAATAAACACTACTACTTGATGTTTACATCTGTCTGTCAGACAAACTGGAATTAGTCCGCACTCTATATATGACTATTTGCACATGTGTTTTCATGTGTTAGACTGCGAGAAAGTGACGCTACACAGTATTTCTGAGTTTTGAGCTCCACGCATGGGTTTGTCAGAGAAAATGTTGATGTTAATTTTTTTTTTTTAACCATTACAATAATCAGGGATCCAGTTTTGCATGTGAATCATAAGCACTGCATGCAAGGTCATGTGCATGTAAGTTTTCTGGAAAACTAATCATGGGAAAGACATGCAGCTTAGCTACTCTGACCAACAAAGACCCATACCCATAGGTTAAATACAGATGTTGCAATCACAAATTGGATTTTCCATAATGCAGTTGCTGTTGGAAATGCTTAACTTTATTTGGAAGAGAAAGAGCTTTACCCATTACCAACAGGCTTCAGGCACAATTCTCTGCTCCAGGGATTAACCGCAATTTATGCTTATATTTTGCTGGCATGGTGACAGCCAAGAAAAGGAAACTTTCTAAAAGACATGGTTACAAGGCAAATTACCCTTTACCCACTTATTTGATTTTGTCTTTGCTGTCACTGCAAGCATAAACAAAAACGTTATTAAAGAGATTACTTTTTTTTTTTTAATGCTGTGGCCTTCAGCGTTATCTTAACGTCCCGTTGTGTTTAGGCATGGAAAAGTAATTTGGTTTTTTTGTTTCCATTAGTTTGGAGGTCGTTTTACAAAAATTGTGGATATTTGAGGATCAAATATGATGTATTCATGCCATGGCCATACAAAGACGGTCCAGATTTAAGCATTCTGGATATGCTTGACTTGATCATTTTCCACAACGGTCTTCAAAAATGGACAGCAATTGCCCCACCAATGAAAGGGGATCCTCTTTGTAATTAAAGCCAGTAGAAAATTGGATCATTTTTTGCCTGGACAGCTTTCACATTCCAGCCTAATATGACTTTGGAAGCTTTTGAAGTTGCTGTCTTGGCAGTCCTAAATTATACCTTTCATCAGCCAATCATAAGAAAATGGCAAACTGACATTCCCAATCATGACTTAGTTTTTAGTTATAGTCCATGTAATCAGTGGGGAGTACATGATACCCACTGACAAATCGACTGTGAATGCTAGAATTACAATTTCTTCATTAGGACATCTGTAATGTTCTACTTTTATAATCAAAATGAAATGTTTAATTGTCTCCCAAAACTTCCACATATGCTATTATCACTTTACCTCTTATTGGTTCAAACGATTACCTTTTCAGTGTACCCTGAGTCTTGCTACTTATTATATCTAATCTACAATCCTATTTCCAGAAAAAAAAGTGGAGAGTCCGTTTAACAAATATAATGATGTAATGATTTGCCGACATATAAAAGCAGAAACATTGTATTCACATTCTGATAACATTAGCGTTTTTTTGTGTGTGGTTTTTTTTTTATTTTTAAACGTTGGTGCAGGCCAACAATATACTGGAAAAGTTGTGTAATGCTAAAGAAAAAAGTCACCTGGTGAGAAACTCAAAACAAATTAGCTTCAGCAGCAACACTTCAGTGACTCAACTGAGTAAGAAAATAGCCTCTTATTTAGAGAGGTTGAATTAAGGATAGCAAGTGAGTCACCATGCTGTGAAAGACCACGTGGACAAATAGTTTAACAATTTAAGAATACCCTTCTCAGTGTAAAATTTAAAAAGGGGGATTTCCTCATTTATGGTTCAATTCAATTCAATCATGACGTTGTTTTTATATAAAGCGCATGACTTAGAAGAATCCTTTTAAGAAGAAGAATCCTTTTATTGTCAAACATAAATTTGTTTGGTAGCTCTCGGCACAGAAGAGAAGAGAAGGGGCACTTAGCTTTATATACATTTTTTTTGCATTTTGCAAGTTTGCATTTTATATAAAACAACAGTAAAATTTCTGTGAATATTTCGTGCATTAATAATATTTTTCAGGCTCATACTTTTTCAGACTTAATGCAGTGGTTCACTCTGACTGCTGAGGTCTGAGCACCTCCGTACCATGGCCATGGTACGGAGGTGCATTAGACCACATGGATAACTTCGTCATGGTCCTGGCTCTTTGACCCTGCAGTCTGAGATATTGACTTTTAAGTTCTGTTTGTCACTGATTATTTTCTATCCACCTTTGGTGTGTTTATTGCTTACAGTGTTTTGATTTCTGTGTTCTTGACATTCCCAGTTTAGCTTCGCTATATTTATATTCTCTGGTTGTCTTAGTTTTACCACCTTTTACAGTCTAGTTTTGTTTGTAGTTATTGTTTGTTTTCCTGGAGTTTCAATTTATCCTTTTCTCACCTTTCTCACCATTTCCCCCCTCATGGTTAAGTCTCTGTCTCTGCATTTTGCGTTGTCAAGTTTTTGTTATTTCCTGTTTTATTTTGTTAATTTCTTGTCGTGTATGCATGTTATTTACTTCCCCTGTCTCACTGTCTTTGCTTAGTTTCAGCTGTATCTCGTCACCTTCCTGTGTCCACCTCCCTTGATTGCCTCATGTGTCTATTTAAAGCCTCATTGTGTCTTAATTCTCTGTTGTGTCATGCTGTATATCTCTCATCATTCCTAGACTGCATTTCAGTTTACCAGGATTTTGTTTTCTGCTGCGGTCTTGGGTTACAGGCTATGCCTAAATAAAAGGTCTGTTATAGGTACCCTGAGCTCATTTCACAGTCTGCATGTTTGGGTCCTTTATCCACAACTTATCTCACTGGTAAAGGCCCCATTAATGGTCAATGACGCAGCAATTTTAAATGAAAGGGGATAGGATTAGTGATTTATCGTCATAGATACTGGTAGATGTCCCTAGTTAGATTAGTGGCACCATAACCCTCTGACTGTATTGTATTATAGTAATACAATCATTTAGAAGCCAACAAAAAAAGCGATACTAGACCCCGAGACAATGACAGTTTTTTAAAATGATCTTTTTACCACTGACTTTCACAATTATAAAACAACACATAAAACATATATGACCATTTTGCTTTACCTCTTCGGTGAACATAATTATTTCCTCTATGTTTATTGCTCCATGTTGTTGTGTTGGATGAAAGTTGCTCGGTTACAAGCAAAAGGGAAAGTCATGCTGTGCTACACTTCTTTAACATAGTCCTGCCAACTGTGATATCCCCTAAAAATGCCAGGCCACCATCTTACACACTGCACTTTAAAGCATCAAGCAAGCATGGCAAGGACTCTCATTTTTCATACAACTCATATATTTTATTTGTTTTTTTTTAACCAAGAAAAAATGCCTCAGGTGGACTAAAAAAGTTCCTTGCTTTAAGTTGTATTTATTTTCCTTTTCAAACTCAGAGGGAAAATAGTTTCTTGCAACTTTTGCACTATTGTCCTTGTGACCTAAAATAGCTCCATGGGAGCATTGACAGAGTAGGATGCTCTTCGCTTCACTGGCTCACACCCAACAGCCATAACGTTGAAAAACTGAGTCCGAAGAGAGACAGGGAATTAGGGCTGTCAGCGCAAGTCAGCGGGTTCACAAATACAACCCAAACAAGATCTATCTATCTTATAGTGAGACGGGCTGCAGGGAACATATAGTATGTTGCAACTTTCTCCTGCACCAATATAACAGCGTGTCATTTTTGCACAACCTTTGATGACCCATAGCAAAAGACAAGCTCCTCCAGTGCGACAGCTGACCAGTTGAGGTCAATTAAACTTGTACTCTTCTGGTGAGAGACTGCTGGCTGACCAGCGTAACCCCGAAACAATGGCAGCCATTATGCACCATCAGGCATGTCTACTGTACAGGCACGTACGTTTGCCCCAGAACAAAACCAACCTCCTCAGAGACACTGAAATGAAACTAATTTACTTTTTGGTGGTTTCTTCCATTCTTAACCTCGGGCAGCGGCCAAGCCCAAGAGAGACTTTGTGTATTTATAAATAGGCAAGAAAAAAAAGGACAGCGAGAAAGGAGCACTCCACATGACTGAAACCATATGGAACTGATGGTGAGTAACTCATCTTGTGATTCAACGTAGCACGCAGAACCCACCTCACCAGCACCCCCCCCTCCCCCTCCCCCTCCCCTCCCCTCCCCTCCCGGGTCCTAGCATGTCTCATGTCACAGCCCGTCATGAAAGACTGCAATTGGAGAAGGTCAATCGGTGGCTGGGGCCAAAGAACAAAGTGATTTTGATTTTCAAAAAGTACATGCAGGATCTGAGGAGGAAATGGTTTTGCCGCCAAACACTCAATTACAAGTAATTACAATAATTCAACCTTGGAGGATGGTTTATTCCATTTTATTATGAGGTTTGCTTTTTCATGTCTCATAAGAGGAGGATGGGGGGGGAGCGTCCCCGAGCAGCGACAGTGACTATGTGAAACAGATACTTGGTCCCTCATCTTGAATGCTTTCATTCTTTCCATTTGTGCCCCCCCCCCCCCCCCCCCCCCCCCCCCCCTTCTCTTTTTTTC
>VVHJ01018234.1:2721-14516 GCA_015107715.1 Tylochromis polylepis
AGATTGCTAAGAAAATTAGGGAATAAAATTATTTCCGAATACTTCACACCTTCTAAAAAAAAAAAAAAAGGAGAGCGATACAGTAATGTAATGTAAAACTGTTACCTGATTTCAGATTTTTGCAAATAATTAACCGTCTTTGAAACAGCTTAGTCAGATCAAAAGCTCACCCACACATTTCTCACACCTGCAAAACCATAAAATTAGAGTCAAGTGACACAGTAATCACATAGGCACTCAGCAGAAATAGAAGCATTAAAAAAATAGATTGGAATTGCTTCAGTTAGAGTTAATTAGGCCTTCTGAGGGAGCATCTGAAACTCTTTAATCTGTAACACATTCCCTTTTAAAGATTGGTTTATTCTTGTTTTCTTTCCAGTGGACCTCTCTAAGAGAGTTGCTTGCTCGTTGTGGACGGAGGCTGACAGTTAATGAGCTGTGGGCTCTGTGTTACACCTGCCTAACCTCACTGCAGAGCTACATTGACTTTCCAGGTGATTTTACCCACTGTATTAACAAAACCAGAAAGAAACTGTCCCTGCAACAGCGGTTTTCTCTACATTTTAAAGCTAGCGACTACAATAGTGGTGGACTGACTGGTAGAAAGTTCCGAACTGACTAGAAATACTATGCAAATGACATTACACAGTTCTAGCTCACAATTCTTCTGTGCAGCTGATTTCTCTCTTTTCTGTTAGCCTGTTTATGCCTGGACACAGTGTATGTGGGCTGCAAGGGAGAGGTGCTTTTTTTGAAACCTAAAAACATAGGTAGGTTCTTCTTAGTCATCTGCTGTTGTGTTTTTTCATGTTTTGGGTTGTTTTTTTTTGCAATCTCTAGTTGTATACTTTCAAAATAATCACTGAAAATGCACTCTTATCCAACGTGTATGAGTATATGTTGACTTTAGGAACTAACTGTTAGTGTTCTTTGCAGGATCTAGAGATGAATTTTATCTTGCTCCTGAATATCAAGAGCATGGAATTGTAACAGAGAAGGTCGGTCTGTCAGAACTGCTTTCATTAATTTTTAAAGTGAAGTTTTAAATAATTTATTTCAAATTAACCCCCACCCCCTTCTTTTTGTTCTTGCCTGTCTTTGCTAGGTTTGCGTGTATGGGGTTGCTGCCATTCTCTGGGCCACAGCCAAGTTCAATTTATCACCTAATCAAAAACTGGCGATGCCTCGGAAATTAAAGAGACTGCTCCTGGAGATGGCTAAGAGGACGCCTATTGAGAGACCTTCCATCGACATGGCTAAAAAAGTATCATAACCCATTATTATTTAAAAATAAAAACATGCATTGTTACCTTAATCCAACACTTTGAGTTGCTAGTTTTTCTTTTCTTTCTGAGTCTTTATGTGGTTGTCAAAGCAAATTATCTGTGGGGCTTTATGCTAGACACTACCAGACAAGAAAACTCTTTATCACTAGCTGGCTGTTACTCTGTTTTCTTCTTTGAACAGAAACAAAGGCATCACAGTCCTTTACTACATTAGCCTCAAATTAACTATCACAGTACTTTTCAAATTCCTGTATTCCCACTGAAATTTCTGACAAGAATGTCTTCAGCTAGTGATATTTTTGTCATCAGAAATCTGATTATCATCAGAAATTTGATTTCAGTATTTGTGCTTTCTTTATTGTGTTTTTTTTTTTTTGTTACAAATGAAAACTGGATTGTAAAACTTAAATTTAGAACAAACAGGTTGACATGTTAAACAGAAGCCTGCAGTCATCTTACACAGGTAGGGGGGAATGCTTATATTTATAGAATAGAAGTTAGAGAGTTATTGACTTTTTTTAAGCGTTTAAAATGCTGTACAGAATTCTCAGTGCCATTTTAGAGGCTGCCCAAGCACAGGAAGTCTTGAGTGTTGTTAGTTTAAGAGCACTATTGAACATTTCAGAACAATTCTACAGACTTTTTTATTTTTGATAGCAGAGAGCCACAGCAACAATATGATTCCATTGATATCATGGTTTCCTCGTGACTTTTGCTGTAGCACAAATTTTGTTTTTGGTATATCTGGCCCCTCTAGTCTCTAGAAGACTTGGAGACTTTTATGAAGGTTGGGGCATCTAATATTTCCACTTATGAGCAAATTAAAACTGTCAGTCTATGCAACTGTGCCTTCAGTATGTCTGTGAAGGTTCTCAGTCATCCAGGTCATCGTAGACTAAGGAGCTTGGAAAGAAAAGCGTCTGGACTTCTTTAAGTTTCTTGAAGATGTTTCACCTCTCATCCGAGAAGCTTCTTCAGTTCTAAGAGCAAATGGTGGAGAGTCCCAGATTTAAAGCCCTATGGGAGTGTCCCCCAAGAGGGTCATGGACCCCCTATTGATCCTCTACTTAATCACACGAGCTGAGGTGTGAAAACGGGTGTGGGTCACAATCAGCCTAGGTTTCGGGTGAACCTGCTGTGAAACCTAGACCCGCCCATCATGTGATTACCTGAGGTCAGATGGCCCAGGATGTGAGTGGGCGTTAAGGCGTCTGGGAAGGGATCTCAAAACTGGATTATAGATTGCAGACAGTTGGTGTCGTAAACCACCGCCTCTGTTCAAAGATGGTCGTTCACAGTGGACAGAGATGGCTTCTTTCACACCTCTTTCAAACCATCTGTCTTCTCTGTCCAAAATGTGAACATTGGCGTCCTTGAAAGAGTGACCTTTGTCCTTTAGATGCAGATGGACAGCTGAGTCTTGTCCCGTCGAGGTGGCTCTTCTATGCTGTGCCATGCGTTTATGAAGTGGCTGTTTGGTCTCTCCAATGTAGAGGTCTGAGCCACATCTGAACCAGTTTTTGTCTGAGTGTGTGGCTGGGTCTGAAGTACACTGGGATGTCGTTTTTGGAGAAGACTCTCCTGAGTTTTTCTGATAAACTGGCTACATAGGGATGACAATATTGTTGCATTTGTCTTTCTGATCCTCCCTAGTTGGTCTCTGATCTTCTTTTCTGTGCAGCTTTGCTGACTTGATGAAAGCCCAATTGTTGCTTCTCGGATGAGAGGTGAAACGTCTTCAAGAAACTTAAAGAAGTCCAGACGCTTTTCTTTCCAAGCTCCTTAGACTGTGCCTTCAGTACTAATTAGCATATGTTAACATGCTAAACAGGTTTGTCCAGTATTGTGATTTATGGTCAGATATACGGTCATGGTAAAAAACAATGTATCCCATCTTTAAATTCTAATGTTTTATTTATCAGGACATAATAAAAAAAAATGATCTGATTCGTACCAGGTCTTAAAGTTAGTAAGATAAAATAACAGATGAACAGCAACACATGTAAATTGCAGAAGCAGTATGTGAAAAACTACCAAACCAAATGATTC
Source organism: Tylochromis polylepis (assembly GCA_015107715.1). Taxonomy (NCBI): domain Eukaryota; kingdom Metazoa; phylum Chordata; class Actinopteri; order Cichliformes; family Cichlidae; genus Tylochromis; species Tylochromis polylepis. The sequence continues at coordinate 6,057 of VVHJ01018234.1, forward strand.
AATAGTTTGTAGAACTAACTTTATCAGAACCTGAAGTCTTTGTTTCATATATGATTCTATGAGACTCTCACATCATTGTGGAGGAATTTTGACCCACTTGTCTTTACAGCATAGCTTTATTTTATGGGGGGGTTGATTTTATTGAGGTTTGAAGGCATTCATTCAGCACAGCTCTCTTAAGGTGCCACCACAGCATTTCAATCAGGTTGAGGTCTGAACTTTCACTGTACCATTGCAACACCTTGTTATTTTCTTTTATAGCTGTTCTGTTCTAGATTTGCTGATGTGCTTGGCATCATTGTCCTGTTGCTTGACCTAATTTCAGCAGCAACTTTCATGTTCTTTCTATAGAGAAATGCATTGCATTGCATTGCATTGCATTGAGAGATCTGAGACTTGATTGGGCAATCAAGTGTCGCTAATGAAAATGAAAAATAAAAAAAGGGATAACCAGTTCAGCCCTGCTTTCCTCCAGGGCATCGTGTTATCACACATTACAATGATTCAGACCAGCAAACTGACAAAATTTCTGCTTTTATAGAAGTGGTCACACTTACTGGTGATCAGTTTAATAAATGCATTTGATTAGCAGCACCCATTTGATACTGTATGCTACCATGCATTCAGTACTAATGACATGTTAATGTAAAATGCTTAAGGAGTTAGTCAAATACCAAATACAAGCAAAAAATCTATCAGTCTTAGTTATCATAAATTTATTTCTAACATATGTTAGAATGCTAAACTATGAAGTGAATATGATAAACATTGCTTGCTAAAAATGTACATGATGAATTTAAGTGCTTGTGTTAATTAATGTCCTTTCCAAATAAATATAAAGATATGCTAACATGAGCATCAAAACCATATATGGTGCAGTAATTATTTAGGCTTTCACACTAAATAAAAACCAAATCCCTGCCCATTTCTTTTTTACTTTTATTCATTATATATATTTATTTTATTCATTATATATTTTCTATTCTATCACTGATTTTTGTATTCCAATGACACTTTTTTTAAAATCATTTTCCAGTCATTTATTATAAAACGCATTTTGCATTACATTATCGTCTATGGAATGCCTTGTCATTATGTCAACAAAGAACTCTGTGACAAATACCATAATTTACTGTTACTGTTACCCTGTCAATCATTTTAAAAGGGTTGCTGCGTATTTGTTTTTTAAACACTTGAGCTGTTTCAGGAGAGAATTAGTTCTGACATTATCCATATCTGTGTGTATGAAGTGCCTTGTATTTCTATCACACCTTACTCTCATGTGGATCTGTTCCAGAGCTGTCGTGACTACTTATCACACCAGGGGACAAATGCTGAGACTGTCTGGAGCAACCTCATCAGCAGAGTTCACCCGGTAAGCCTTTTTTGTTTTTTACCACAGATACATTAATGCCACTGTACCTGTGTATCAGTAAAGTCTCAGTGTCAGCTTCTTGTGGTCAATGTCGGTTGTGTTTTGTCTCACTGAATAGTCGGTTCTGGTTGTCATGAACCTATATTTTCTTTTCAGTCAGCTTCAAAATCCTCAGATGCAGAAGATTTGACGGCAACTGAAACTTGCCAAAATTCATGTGAAGAGTCTGCTGAAAACAACAGTGGTAGGACAGCTTTACTTAAGTAGGGATGACCCTCATGCAATATATTTTAATTTAAAAATGTACAATATTTTACATATATTACATGTATAAAATATTAGGAAGCCCCTCTAAAACAAACAACTAAAAATGTATTTGGTCTCATTAATTTGAATCAGAATTAAAGTTGATGGTATTTTGTGCATTGCATGAGACAATATCACTGATATTGTATATGGCACTGTGGTAACTGTGTGTAGGCTTTGTCCCCATGGCCACTGAGAGCCGACTGGCTCCTGTGCCTGGCCCTGTTCCCCACAGCTATCCAGTCAATCAGGAACTCCAGCTCCCAGAGGCCTTCACTTCCACCGCCACACACTTCACCCCCATCATCCTGACCAGTGAAGGAGGTTTAGAGGGGGGGAGCCAGCATTTTTCAAATGACACTGAAGGGTAGGAATACGAAAGTGATATTACTGCTATACATTATAATAAGCAACAATGATCAATCTATTTTTAAAACAAAAGTTTCAGAACCATTGTTGTAAATAAACTAATTTGCTTTTTTCCTGAGAGCTAGATGGGATGCTGGTTAGCCTAGCTTAGCACAAAGGCTAAAATCAGAAGAAAACAGCTAGCGTGGTTCTCTTCAAAGATAAAGGCCTAAAACTGGGCTTTACTAGCCAATACTTTTTAAGCAATCAAATCATGATAGCATGAACCAAAATGTTAAAACCACAATCTGTAATTTCACAGTGACCTTTACATGTTTAAAATTCTTATTATGTGTAATCACTCAATTGTCATTGTCATGGTCATAAAAATGTTTGTAAATGATCTGGCAATAAAAACCAAAGAAAATGTGGTCACTTGTTGATCACCTGACACAGCAGCTCTGGTTCTGGGAGCTTTGATCACGTAAAAGCAGAAAAATTCCTGAGATACTCTTTTGATTAGTATTATAAAAATATTTGTAAAAAATATATAAAATCGTTGGAGAAAAGTCTTCATCAGGTCTGAGACAAGTCTTCTCTGATTTGTCCATAATTTTATTTATTTATTTATTTTTTCATTTACACTATGTTAAATTTTATTTTTCTATATTTTACTATATTGGATTATTGCTACTTTTATTGTATTACTGTAAGGTGACCTTGAGGGTCTAAAAGGCGCCTATAAATAAAATATTATTATCATTATTATTATTATTATTATTATATCCTCTGCTAAAGTCACACTGAGGAAAACATGGCATGGAGACTGGTGCAGCCAAAATTATTGTGGCCATGTGAATGGTTGAATTTACAGTCTTGTTGTCTTTGAATTGTTTTTTTTTTTTAAGATGGGGACCTGGTCTGTGACCAATTAGAGGCAGTTGCCATCTTTAAAGCAATATTGTTGGGATGTAAGCTGGTGACAAGACACAGTAACATGCAGTCAGTCAACACATTGCTCTGTGTCCTAAACAAAGATATTATGAGGTGTTAATTAGAGAGCAGTAGAGGGGTTAAATGTCACATTTTTTGTTGGTTTTAGTGTCTTTCAGGCACATATATAAAAATATATTTAAAAAATGGCAACATTTCACTTCTCTAAATCTTGGTAAGCCAGAGAATGAAAATATTTTCCTTGAATGCTGAGACAGTTCGGTAAAAGATATAGCTATAATCCATCGAAAAGTAAACAAAAAACAAACAAACAAAAAAAAACATTTACAATAAATGTAAAGCAGCTACTACCTATAAGAAATGGTTCATAGATTTGATTGACTGTCTATTTTACAGGACTGTGGATGGATTCACAAAAGGCAGTGATCAAATTGTGAAAAGCAGCCTCGATTTCACTCCACCACCTGAGTACCAGCTTCCTCCACAAACTGAACCCAATCTCCGTACTCAAGAGACAGTTAAAGCGACGTCTTTTACAACTTCCAGCGACAAGATGCTGGTCAACTCCCCTTCTGCTCGTCCTGATATTTCTTATCTCGAAGTCTCTGTTTCTCTGCCATTATCCAATAACCTTAATGGTTGTGGTATTTTCAATAATTACCTCTTTCGGCAGGACCCCGCAACAGGGCATCTTTCTCTAGTGCCTGTGCAGGTCAAGGCTCCCGAGTCTGTCCTCGGGTTGGATATAAATCTCTCCTTGGTCCCTCAGCCTTTGCAGGGGCTAATCACAGTTCCAGAGAGCACTGATGGTTCGTTTATTAACTGTCTGAATGTGCCTGTCAGGCCTGGACCACAGGAGTATGAACCAACATCATCTCATTTTAGTGTGAGCTCAGTCATTTCCGACTGCTGCCTGGAGCACAGTGTGCTTGGAGCATACAAGGTCCAAACAAATTCAAGAACACAAGGTGAGAACCAGTCTGCTCGAACATCCAGCTCCCCAAACGTCCACCCTGCCTTACAGGAGGTGATCGATCTGTTGAAGGGGGAGTTTTCCCTTGATGGATATTTGAACAATGGGCATGAGGACATTGCCATGGGTATGTATCTATAGATAGTTATATTTATATCTGTGGGTACGGATGGGAATTGATAAGAATGTAAAGGATTCAGATTCCATAACTGATAACAATTTTTGGTTTGATTCCTTATTCCTTCACATTGAGTTCCGCTTTGAGAGTCACGTCCATCTCTAAGTAGCATATCAGAGACATTACATTTGTGCAAACTAATTGCATACATTTGGTAAATTATTTGTGCAAATTAGAGGCATTTCTCCTATTTGCTGTAATCAGTGTTGGGGTCATTACTCAAAAAAGTAGCCTAACGTTTTGAACATAATATACAGAACACTTTTCTTAAAAGTAACGCACTACGTTACTTAATTACTCCCAGGAGAAAGTCGTTATACTACTCGTTACATTACTTTTACATTTCTTTCTTCAGTTTGTTTCCTGTTGAGGTTCAGGGTCTGGTTACGACTGAGTATTAAGGCCAAATTAAGAAAAAAAAATATTGTAGATCATTTTGAGAAGAAAGTTAAAATTTCGTGATTAAAGTCAAATTGTATTTTGAGAAAAAAAAGTTGAAATGTGGAGATTACCATTGTTTTTTTTAGACAAGCTGCCATACCCTTTACAAAATACCTTGTTTAGGTGAGTTAGTGAAACAAATCGATCAGCCGTCTTGTGATACAACAAACATCCTCTTTATTGCACGAGGGTGCAACCACTGATAACCTTGCATCTGTCGATTGCCAGCCTCATTTTGTACAAATCCAGTCTTCCAAATTTGTGTGTTTTTCTGTCTATCAGATCTAGTCCATCTCTTTAACGTCCTTATACTGATCACCACACTGAGTTTTTGTGCTAAAAGAGAAATCATTTCCTTCCTTGTTACTGAAACCAATTCACTAACTCAGAGGGTATAAAAGCCGTGGCTGTTTGTCTTGAAACAACAACTGTAATCTCCACATTTGGACTTTTTTCTTGAAGTAGAATTATGACTTTAATCATGAAATTTCGACTTTATTCTCAAAATGATCGATAACTTTTTACTTAATGTGGCCCTGATACTCCTTCGGATCTGGTTGCTGGACTTGGGTCGGCATTCACTCAGATTTTTGGTAACTTGGTTCTTGGCTAGCTTAGCATTAGCATGCTGTCTGTGCAGGGGCTTGCAAAGAGCTGAAGTTGCATTAGCAGCATAATGCACATGCTTCATTTCTGGAGTAAGCTTTCATTTTATCTATTATTGTACGATCTACTGTACAAATATTAAGTGCCTTGAGGCGACTATTGTTGTGATTTGGCGCTATATAAATAAAATTGAATTGAATTGAATTTTACCATAGTGCTCTCGTCCTTTTGCACATTAAAAATAAAAGTAATGTCTATATTCACGCTGCAGACTGATTGTAGCGCAAGTGCAAGTGGAATCGATTAGCGAGATTGATAAGCAAGCAGACTAACAATTCCAAGGAACTGGACTACTGTGAAGTGTTCTCTACAGAAACCAGTTCTCGATACTCATCCCTATCTGTGGATAATACATTCAGTCCAAAACAGATTGTAAAGGTAAGGATTATATATCAGGGAGAAAGACTGAAGTAGCTAATGTGAAAAATAATTTGAGTTAAAGGACTGATAAAAGGAAAAATATAATAGCACAGGGTCCAGCTTCTCCAGTATATGTGCAAACTTTGTCAGACTAATGCAATCATAATCATAACATTAGCAGTTGAATCATATCAATAAATGATAGAAGAATATATACAGTGCTTCCAAACAATTAACAGTGAAACAACACCCAGCTGAATTTGACAGAGTATAATGCATTTTTTGGTGGTCCACTCATAATAAAATAAAAACCTCAACTGATTTAAATTTGGTAGATCTCCCCTTTAGAGTTTTCTCTTTGTGCACACTGGGACTTTTCCCAGCACTGCTGTTATTTCTACACTCTGTGGAAGTCCCCTTCTGATCACTTTGAGTAAGTCAAACCCAGAGACCAAATGCAAGTTTGTTCCACGCCAACAAAGCACTCCATTCCCAAAGGGTGCTTCATTGAGTCAGGAGTGCGAAGCATGCATGTTTTGTTTTGCTTTTGGAGTTTGTGATCACACAATGTGCAATGTTCCTACATTTACTCAGCAGACATGTAACACTGCTGCTTCCTTTAGTTGCCTGTATTCTGGGAATACTAGATACACTATTTGGACAGAAGTATTGGGCCACATCTTTGAATTCAGGGGCTTTTTGCCACAGCTATGTAAAAATCAAGCACGTAGCCAAGCAGTCTGCCTATACAAACATCTGTGAAAGAATTAGTTGTTCTAAAGAGCTCACTGAATTCTGCTGTTATAGGATGCCACTATTACAAGGATTATTGCAAAGTGGAACGGCAAGTCAGCCAGAAATCACCACATAAAGTTACAGACCGGGGGTCACCAATTGCTGAGGGGAATAGTGCATAAAAACACTTTGCTAACTCAATAACTTTAGAGTTCTAGACCTCCTCTGGCATTAACATCAGCACAAAAACTGTGTGCCAGAAACTTCATGACATGGGTTTCTATGGCTACAGTTCCTGTAGGTGTAATGTGGAGGTGGCCCACTACTTTTGCCCATATAGGGTAGACTGCAGTGTTATAGGGAATAGATGCCCCTAACTCTAAGTGTGTAACGTTCCATTAATGCCAGTTTGCATTTTTATTGCATTGATTTTCTTTTTCAGACATATTCATTTGAAAATCTGCTTTTCATTTTCCGAGGGGAGTTCATCTTCTCTTTGAGGGACCTCCAATACCACGCGTTTGCCAGCATTGTAAAGGAGAGATTCACTGATCTCTACTGGGAAGATGATTTACTGGGCGTATTGCATTGCTTGGTAAACTGCAGCACTTCCACACTGTAAGCATTTTTTCCCTCACATCTGTCTCCCTCTTTTTAAACAGTGGTTTTTGTTGGGGTTTTTTTTTGTTTGCTTGTTTTTTCTTGTAAAGGCAGCGCCTGTTGTGCAAGCTAATGACAGCACAGCGACTTATTTCATCCACTAATGTAGCTATATTATGAATTGATGTTGCTTAGAAATGAAAAAAAAAATCACTGTGAGATCATGTGACTAGTGTAATATGAATAGACATGGTTTCTGAATGTTAACTTGCCGATTATTCATGGATATTCATATATGCTACAAACCAGCTTGAATACAAATAATACCGCTGTCACGAGCTGACACCCACACACTTGCACACACACACCGGTTGGTTGCCGTTTCAACGTGTTTTTATTTTTCACTTTACTCGCACTCAGACGTCAGCTCGGCTGGCGTCTGTTACACTTTGCTCCTCTGCTCCTCTGTCCTCTCCCACTCTGCTCTCCTCCTTTTCACTGTTTAGCGAGAGACAAAACAGACACAAGCCATTAGCCACTGACAGCTGGCACCTGCGCGGCTCCGCCCCGCGAGCTCACTGCCTCACTCCTCCCCTGCAGCCGCGCCAGGGACCACACCCCGCCACACTCTGATATTCTTCAGGATAATTAGACATGCCTATACTAAGTAAGCAATAGAACATCAATTATAGCAATGCATTTTTACTTGAAGTTCTATAATGCTAACTATGTGTCCTCACTTAGGAAAGGAGAAGTTAATGTTAATAAAGCTGGATTGCAGTGTCTCTCTAGGAATGTATGTATCTTGTAATCTGATTGAAACTGTAACAGTGGACCTGTAGTGATAGTGACAGGGGGATGGATGGGCATCTACCAGGAAATTCAATTTGCAGCCAGATCTTATAGCTCCCTCGTGTAATTCAAATGGACAGTTTGAAACCCTTGCTATGTGTTGATGACGAATTTGAAACGCAGGTGAGAAATAGCTGGACAGATCATCTGTGTCAATGTAGAGAGTAGAACAGAGCACCCTGTGTTCTTGGCTGAGTACTGAAGGACATCGTGCAAGGATACATAGCAATTACTAGGGATGAAGTTATTACCAAATTGCTTCACATGCAGCAGATGTCTCACAAATATTTCCAAGGAGTACTTTTGCTGATTACTTCATATTCCTCAAAATTCCCCACATGATGTTCATTCAAAGGGTTAACAATCTTGCCACTGAATACCAAATGGAAATTGATCTTAAGGCTGATTCAATCACATGGAGTGGCCTTTCTTTGTGGTTTTGTAACTGTATTATTAATGTCAAAAGAAAACTGATTCTGAGGACAAAATGCCTTTCCTGTTCTCTGACTGATTATATGACAGGGTAACACAATGGTCTTGCCCACCTCAGCCCTCTACCCATCTAATGTCTGTGAATTATTTCCTCCTTCACAGGCAGAGAGCTAGGGTATATAAAGCTAGGGTATATTTACCCCCCCCCCCCCCCCCCCCCCCCCCCCCCCGGGAAAACTT
>VVHJ01018238.1:3550-22919 GCA_015107715.1 Tylochromis polylepis
TTTTTAGATTTTTATTTCCCCCCCCCCCCCCCAAGTTGGTCATCCTGTATATTGAGCTGTATATTGAATAAGGCAGACCTTGTAGTGACCCCAATCAAACTTAAACACACTTCCACGCTGCATACAATGAGCTGCAGCTGGCTCCCAGATGCAATGAAAGTGGAACCTGCAGGGTTAAGTCCAGACCCGGGAAGAGTAGATCTGTCAGAAAAACCCTGGATATTTCATCTAACCCAGCTCCAAGATGTAATGAAGAGACCTGTCAGCAGCAAATTTTTCCACCTTTCACCAGATTTTGTTTAATCTCAAATGGTAATCAAGCTGGGACTTTGGGGCAACTTCAAAAGCAGAGCTGTTTTTTCACACGGAAAATGATCAAATGATTTTTTTTTCTCTCTCTCTCTCTTAAGGAGATTGCCTTATGATTTCTGTTGTCCTTTTAACTGTCTGGAGAGGATCAGTGCTCTCTGGGTGATGCAGGTGTCTGTTACTGTGTGTATCCATAACCTCTTGATGTTATCTTAGTTGTAGCATGCTCGGTGTATTTTACTTCTGGGTCCATTTTCACATTGCTTGCTTCATAATCAGATCTTGCTTTGAAATTTTTCACCCTTTTGAAGGTGTGTTACTACATGGCAAACTGCCAAAGTGACTTGCTGTTCGTATGACTCGAAGGACTGTTGTACAACTTTTTTGTTTTGTTTTGTTTTGTTTTTTTTGTTAGAGCTTTAAATCACACATTTAATGTCATCTTCAAAAGGGGTGTATTACAGATGCCAATTTTACTTGGTATGTAGATTTTACAATACATACACCTACGTTTAATGTGCTAAAGCATACTTTCATATATTCTTTCGATTCCAGGTAAGCATTTTTAACTGCTGTATAAATATGAAATGTGTTTGCAGTGTAATGATCACGTGTGGTTGTATCATTTCAGCAGTTTTTAATATGCCGAAACTATTTTACATGTATAAAAGTTCAGAACATTCTAAATGTTCTTAAATTACTGCTGAAAAAACGCTGAGAACAACACATGCAAAAAGCCCTTTCACTCTCTCTCACACACACAAATTCCTTCTGAGCATATAAAACATTAAAAACTTAAATGAGGAAGCACTATCAATGAGCAAAAACCAGAAAAGAAAAATGTTAAATAAATACATGAGATAAAGCACAATGTATAAATTAAACCGCATAAAGAAGCACAATAAAAACAGAATAAAGAATAAAAAACTGAAACCAAGATAAAAGATGTGGAATCATTTCAAATAAAACCTGTTTCAAAGAGGTGGGTCTTTACTTTGGCTTTAGTCTGCAGTCCTTAGGTCTTCAGAAAGGCTGTTCCACAGACGTGGACCATAATCATGGAAAGTTGTCTCACCGTAAGTTTTAGTTCTGACTTTAGGGACCTGAAGACCCGAGGATTCTAATAAGCTCATAATTAAAAAGTAGTTCTGATAAATAGTCAGGATTAAAACCATTAAGAGCCTTAAAAACCAGTATAAGAATTTTAAAATCTATTCTGACAGGAAACCAGTGCAGACACTCTAAAGCTGGTATTACATGTGCTCTCTTTATGGCCTTGGTCAGAACCCATGCAGCTGACTACTGGAGTAGCTGTATGGGGACAATAGTTTATTCAGGGAGGCCACAAAGTAGAGTATTAGAGTATTAAATCCTAAGGAAATAAAAGTGTGTGACAATGTCTCTGCATTGGCTCGAGAGAGAAACTGTTGTACTCTGGCAATATTCTCACAGTGATTAAAATTTAGACTTAGTTGCACTTTTGATATATTGCTTACAACTAAGATCTGGGACAAAGATAACAACTGAATTGTTTTTACTGTTTTGGAGGGTGTCAGTACCATGTGCTGATAGTTTCTCTCATGATGTGAACCTCCTGTTCCACCACATCCCAAAGGTGCTCTGCTGGATTGAGATCTGGTGACTGTGGAGACCATTTGAGTACAGTGAAGTCATTATCATGTTCAAGAAAGCAGTTTGAGATGATTTGAGCTTTGTGACATGGTGTGTTATCCTGCTAGAAGCATCCATTAGAAGATGCGTTAACTGTAATGATGAAGGGATGGACACAGTCAGCAGTAACATTCAGACAGGCTGTAGCGTTGAAATGATGCTCAGTTGGTACTAGGGGGCCCAAAGTGTCCCAAGAAAATATCAGCAACTCATCAGATCTGTAAACATATTTCTGTTCTTCTATTGTCCAGTTTTGGTCTGTGTGAATTGTAGCATCAGTTCCCTGTTCCTGGGTGATACCTTGTGTGGTCTTCTGCTTCAAGGTCTGACGTGTAGCGCATTCAGAGATGCTCTTCTGCATACCTTGGATGCAACAAGTGGTTATTTTGAGTTTCTGTTGCCTTTCTATCAGCTTGAAGCACTCTGGCCATTCTCCACTAGCCTCTGGCAATAGCAAGGCATTCTCTCCCAGAGAACTGCTGCTCACTGGATATTTTCTCATTTTCAGACCATTCTCTGTAAACACTCCACATGGTTATTGTGGGAAAATACCAGTATAGATCAGCAGGTTCTGAAATACTCCGACCAGTCCATCTGGCACCAACTTGAGATGTCACTTTCACCTTTTATCACCTTTCTTCTGATTGAGCTTGACCACGTGCATAAATGCACTGAGTTGCTGCCACGCGATTGGCTGATGAGATATTTGCGTTAACAAGCAGCTGAACAAGTGTATCTAATAAAGTGAGTGTATTTCAGATGGGACTAATAAAAATGACTAAAGAAAATTGTAATTCATTCAGTTTATGTTAGTGTCAGCCTCCGAATCTCTTTTTCCTACACAGTTAAAAAAAACAACAAACAAAGCCTCACCACTTTTTGTGTCTTTAAGCCTTTCGCTATATGTCAACAACTGCCGAGAAAATGTACACTGACACCATATCAATTCTTGGATCTGCCTTAAGAGACTTTACCAGTGTAGTCTTTCTCCTGTGCATACATACATGCAATAATATCATCACCATGTCATCCTATACCACCAAAACGTTCTGTTCAAGCTGCATTCATCTCCAGTTTCCTTCCATCTGGTTCGAGTTTCATTCAAAGGCAGTTTTGACAAAAACAAGATTTACTTTGAAAAGTGTCACACAGCTATACAGCACAATTAAAATTCAGGAAAAGCCGTGTTCTTTGCTAATGGCTCTGAGTGTGCGCTGTCGGTCATCATCGGCAGAAATCAGTGTTTTTTATGACCATCTGGACGGTGATGATGACAGTGGAGAGAGCTGTCTCACATATTGTTTTACGAAGTGGGTTTTTAGGAAGTTCTCACATGTGGTTAGCATCCTGCATTGTTCTGGTTTTTAGGAGCAATATGTTTCTGGACTATGATGCTCCTAGAAAGGTTTTGTTGGATTAAATTAAGCCACTGTGTGAACATGGTAGGGTAGATTAGAATTTAATCAATGAACAGGAACAGTAAAGCCACATCTGATTGAGTCTAATCAGGAAAATCAAGTTAAAGATTCTTTAAATCATTATTTATGTCCAGTTCACTCACTCTTTTTACACTATATGTGCAATACCGCAGGCTGTAACTATTCATGGGGATTACTATAGTGGTGGTCTCCTTCCCCCTCCGCTTGGGATTACTGACCTGTTTAATCTGTATAGTGGGAACCTACCATGGGCCCCACTGTTCAAGGATGCCATAATGAATACAGTTAGTACTACACTCTATCATTTCTGAGGTTTTAAATATCAGGGCATAATAAGAGTCACCTGATTTTTAACAGCTTCTAAAATAATTGAAATCTAACCTCAGGTGTAAAGCAGCACATAACAATTTTCACCAATGAACTTGAAGTGATCATTTGCTGTTTGGCTTTATCAGTTTCTCACATGGTTGTGGAGGAATTTTGGCCCACTCTTCTGTACTGCTTTTCTTCAGTTCATTGAGGTTTGTGGGCATTTGTTTATGCACATCTGCCTTAATGTCCCACCAAAGCATTTCAGTCAGGTTGAGGTCTGGACTTTAACTGGGACATTTTAGCACCTTGATTCTTTTCTTTTTCAGCCAGTTTATGTTAGATTTGATCCTGTGCCTGGGATCACTGTCCTGTTGCATGACCCAGTTTCGGCCAAACTTTAGCTGTTGGATAGATGGCCTCACATTTGACTCTAGAATAATTTATATACAGAGATGTTAATGGAGCTCAGTTACAGGTGGTAGCAAAACAAGCCCAGATTATCACCCCTCCACCACTATGCTTGATGAGGCTGTTATGTGCTGATATGCTGTGTTATGGTTTCGCCAGACGTGGGGCCGTGTATTATGGCCAGACATCTCCACTATGGTCTTGTCTGTGTTGTGTTTTGTTCAGATGTAACTATTGCAAACCTAAGCTGTGCTGCCATGTTCTTTTTAGAGAGAAGAACCCTTCCAAACAAGCCATACTTGCTCAGTCTTTTTCTCATTGATCTGTCACGAACTTTAACATTTAACATGCAAACTGAAGCCCATAGAGTCTGAGATGTAGACTTGGGTTTTTGCAGTTTCTCTGAGCATTGCACAGTCTGACCTTGGGGTGAATTTACTGGGACGTTCACTCCTGGGAAGATTGGTTATGAATGTTTTCCACATGGTGTGAATATTCTTTCTCACTGTAGAGTGATGGACTTCAAATTTATTTGGAAATAGTCTTATAACACTTCCCAGATTGATGGGCAGAAACAATTGTTTCTCTAAGATCATCACTGATGTCTTTCCTCCTTTGCATTGTGTTAAAGGTACGCCTGTATGCTCCAGACCAGCAAACTGCCAAAACCTCTGCTTTTTACAAGAGCTCACACTTGCTGACCAACTGACTACATTTGATTATAGACTACGGAGGCAGTTAAGAGTCTATTTAGTTTTCCACACACTTCTTCTGCATTTTCGCTTAGTTTCTGTTAAATAAATAACTACGTGCTGTAATATGTCATGTGTTGCTGTTGTACTTACCTAATTTTAAGACCTGGTAAGGACCAGAGTATTTTTTATTATTGCAACATCTGAAACATATAAAATTAGCCACAAATAATTCTAAACCTTTTCTTGCAAAACTGGACCGGACATGACTTGGTTCACATTAGCACACACAGTTATGCTGCTGTTTGGAAAAAACAAACCAGACTGTCACGGTACTGGGTCTGTGACCCAGTGTTTTGTGTGTGTTTTAGTTATATTCTTTTATTATTGTTATTCATGGGTTTTGGTTCTGCTTGCGTTATATTTTTAATCTTAGGCTTTAGGTTCCTGTTTCTTTGCCTTCCCCGTGTTCCAGGTTTCATGTCTTGTCTCCATGTTCCCTCTGTCTCCCCGGTCAGTCATGTCTCTATGTCTCAGTGTCTAGTCTGCATCTTTGTGATTGTCTCATGTTTCCTGTTTTACTTTGATGGTCCCTTGCCCCATGTCTGTGTATCTAGTTTTGCTTCCCCTTGGTCTCGGCATGCGTGATTACTCCCAGCTGGGCTCTCCTCCTGTGTCTCGTTCCCTTGTTATCCCTCTGTGTATTTAAGCCCTGTGTTTTCCTCTGTCTGTTGTTGTGTCGTACCACTCCTGTGTGGAATTTGTGTTTCTCTGTGCTCCTTGTTTCCCAGGTTTTTTTTTTCAGAGTCTGTTCTTAGTTTTTTTAGTTCTTTGTTTCTAGTTTCCAGTTTTTGGTTACATTTTCTTATTTATGGTGTTTGGGTTATCTACAACAATAAAGCTGCCTCTCTCAGTTTATCCCGCTTGTATTCTGAGTCCTGCATTTGGGTCTTTATCCTGCCTGCCACACAGCTGAAACTGACACAGACAAGAGACAAACCTTAGAACTACATCACAGGCCACAAAATGAAATATCTGGATACAGAAATGGGATTCTTCAGTGTTAAATGGTTTGGTTTGTGTCATGACTGTCACTTCAACTACTCTGGTTTCTGTCTTTCAGTGTTAAGTGTTTAAATTTTTAACAAACATTGGCTCAGACGTGATTGGAATCAGTAGTGGGAAACGTTCTGTTTTCCAAGTTGGTTTTTGGATATATTTTAAAATGACTAAACCTGTCACTCACTTCAACATGAGTCCGTTTTATTTACTTGTTCATGCCAATTCCTATTTGAAAGTAGATGGTTTATTGAACCTGGACAGTCTTTGACAGTCGACTGGTTTTTCTGTATACAAACTATTTTCCCACTGACATACTGCAATAAGTAAAATAAGATGGAAGCACAGCGGTGTTGGCACAAAAGAGCCTGCTCTGCAGATCACTGGGATTGATTGCGGCAGAGAATCACTCGGTTTGGGATTGCACATGTTGGAAGACCTGTAACACTGACTGCTGGGTTTTAAGGTGTCAGAGCCAAACAAGAGGTTAATGTATGAAAAGACAGAAGATACAGGACTCATAAGTCTTATAATATCCAGTATATTGACCTGAAAGCCAACAAAATACCATGGTGTGAATATTGGGTGTATACTTTTTAAGTATGTGTTAACATTTGAAGAATATTGACTAATAAAATTGTTCTTTGTTTTCTGTATCTGCGTTTTATTGTTTAATTCACTTCAGTTCAATTTTATTTATATAGCACCAAATCACAACAACAGTTGTTATTTGTAAAGCACCCTTTACAATATAAAGCCCCCACCCACTCTCACTGAGCACCAGATCCCCACAGAGTTGCGTTCTCAGCCCCTTACATGCCCTGTTCACACATGACTGTACACCAGTCCATCCAAGTATGCCAATGACAACGCTGTGGTTGGGCTCATCTCTGATGGACATGAGACAGCATTCAGGGTGGAGGTGCAGATTTTGTCCCACTGGTGCTCAGAAAACCACGTCCTCAGTATACTCATAAACAGACTCAGACTAAGTCCATTGCACTAATTCCAAGCACTTTGCAACCTGTTCTTCTAATGTGTGCCTTCCTCTTGTTTGTATATATTGCTCCTGTTTGTCTATAGCTTTCATGCTTGTATATATTTCTCATGTTTGATATTTATTCCTGCTGTCTTACTATTTTTATTTTGTACCTGCAGAGTTTGTGTGGAGCACCCACAATTTTATTCGTGTACAATGTGCGTACATGTACAACGACAAGAAAGGTCTATTCTTTCTAATCTCTAAGGTAAAGACCTTACAATAATAGAAAGAAAACCCAAACAATCAGATGGCCCCCTATTATTAAACATTGGCAACAGTGGAAAAGAAAAACTCCCTTTTAACTGGAAGAAACTTCCAACAGAACCAGGCTCAGGGAGGAGCCATACCATGAAGATATGGGAAAAAGTTGCTGAAACTAGTATCTTTAGACCCTTTGTTACTTGTAGTGTGTCATAAAAACACAAACTGCTCCCACTTAGCTGTAGCTAAATCTGTAAAAAATTCTAAAGCTAACACAGTTTCTTCTAAATTCTTGTTGCAGTATCTAAAATGACACATCAACTTACTTTTTAACTCTTGGGGGTTCATCTAGGTGCCCCCATATCACTGTACCATAATGTCTTTGTTTCTGGCTCCCTAATAAATGCAGAAAATTCCCTTTAAAAGTCCTCACAAAATACTCTTTAGTGATTTCTAGGTCATTCTGTGAGAGGGCACCAAAAGTAAAACACTCCAAACTAGTAATGGAAAAACTATGTGATGAGGAGATATGAGATTTGTAGTTCTTGATGTTAGGAAAACAAATTCTACTCCTAATTACCATTCTCGTACACTACAAATCAGCAGGGTTCTGCAGTGTAGCCCATCTGCTGCTGACCCTTATTATTATTCTCGGAATCACACATCATGTGCCTCAGTTCATTTTGAGTTCATGAGGTTGACTCATAAAGACATAACAAGTACCAGTGATTGACTTCCACACGCTTTTGCTCTTAAGTGCAGTGATGTGGGTTCACCCTCTCCTTGCCACAGCTCATTCAGGAAATCTCAAGTTGCTCCATATAACCACATGCACCACTACCCGATGCCACCATTGTATTTCTCTTGGACATTGTTCTAGCTTTGATCATAAATTGCAATAATTACTCTAGGCCTTATCCTTCCCACTGGAAACAATGCTGGATCAGGAGAAGCCAGTGTGTGTGTACACAAGCACTGACACGGGCTGAGTGTATGTGGGAGAGAGTAAATGGACCTGATTAAGTACAGCCTTCATGCTTTTCATCCACAGTGGGCTTTGCAGCATAGCTACCAGCATGCAGCCACTTAGCAGTCCATCACTTGAGTACAGATGTGGTAATGATTCGGTGTTTCGAAACTGAAAAAGATATCTTCCCCTTCACCTTCCTTTAGCTTTTATTCCAGCGGTCAAATCACAAATAACTGAGCAATACCCAACTACAGGAAATGCTTCATGATAAACTCTGAAAAATGGCAGTAATCAAAACTAAAAACGAGCTGTGACTCATTTAGGTCTGTGAACAGAAGGAGGGGGGGCACAATCAACCCCCCACTTGCCACAAGGCTGAGCCAAAATGTCCATCGTAGCCTCCCTTCGACAGGAAACAAACATGTTTGAATTCCAAACGCTGTGTGCATATCGTGATAATATTTTGTAATTAGGATTCCTGTGAAATGCCACTGTAACTTCCTGGAAGATCTTGAACCTCTGGCTCTGTGAATTAAACATCTGGCCACAGTAGAACCTCACTGCGGTTATCCAAAAATATGATGACAGAAATTCCAGAAATTCTCCATTTATAACCATAAAACCTTTAATTATGTGAGCTCTAACCCTTCCAGTGGTGATTGGCCATGTTGTTTAAGGAAAGAAGAGGTTTCAGGAGACTTTTAATTTACTGATCGTCAAAAACATGTGAGTTTGTGCCACCAAAAAGATGAACCTGTAAAAATGAAATACATTCTTTTGATCATTTGAATGTTTCTGTTTTAATAGGGAATTGAAACAGTCTGTGCATGTACTGTAAACTTTTGTCCAGACTGAACAAGTTTGTGACCGGCAGTGAGATTGAATGTCGTAAACTTTTTTTTTTTTTTTAACCCAAAGAGGGAAGCATCACAGCAGAAAGAGCAGAACAACAACAACAAACAGGGGGGAAAAAGTACTGGTATCAGCTAACAGAAGAAGTGGTTATACTAAACATCAGCATCAGGACAAAAGTTTACAATCAGCGCATACCTTCTATATGAATTGTGCTGCAAAGATAAGAATAAAAAGGATACTTTAATACTATGAATACAGCAAGATGAACAGAAAGATGTTGGTATAAGTCACATTCCAAATTTGTGTAAAAGTAATTAAGTGATCTTGAAGATGAAGTTGTTCATTATGGTAATAATTTGTTTGGCACCATCGCGTTTTTCAGTGCAAGCTTATTTTGTGACACAAACTGATAAAAGACAGAAACCTGCAAAATACTGTCTGCTTGAAATCACAACCACCATTTACACTAAATGGAGAAAACTACTGGGCCACATCTCTTAATCTATAAATTCAGGTGCTTTCACTCCCATTACCACATGTGTATAAAATCAAGCACCTTGGCATGCAGTCTGCCTTTACAAATGTTTAAAGAATGGGTCACTCAAAAGAGCTCACTGAATTTGAGCGTGGCACTGTAATACAATGATATGAAAACAATGAGATTTCTTCCCTGCTAGATATTCCACAATCAGCTGTATGTGGTATTATTAGCATTTAGGAACCACAACAATTCTCTGCGATTAACATTGGCATACCATCTGGTTACCGGGAGCCACATGGCCTGGCTTCCCATGGCCAAGGAGCTGCATGCTAGCCTTACATAATGAATACCAAGCTTTGGATGGCTTGGTTTAGAAAACCCCCGCTGGACTTTAGAGTGGTGGAAATGATGAATTATTCCTCTCTCTCTGGCAGTCTGATGGAAGACTCTGGGATTGAATTCCAGGAGAACATTACCTGCCTGACTGTACTGCTCCATCTGTAAAGTTTGGTAAGGAAGTTATGATGCTATTGGGATGTTTTTCTGGGGTTGACCTTGGCACCTTCCAGTGAAGGTGAATCTTAATGCTTTAGCTTACCAAGACATTTTGGACTGTTCTATGCTTCCAGCGTTGTGGTAACAGTATGGGGAAGGCCCTTTTCTGTTCCAGCATGACTTTGCCCCAGTACACAAAGCAAGATCCGCAAAGTGATGGTTGGATGAGCCTGGTGTGGAAGAACTTCAGCACTGATTTCAACCACACTGAACACCTTTGGAATGAACCGCGAAGGAGATTGTGAGCCAGACCCTCTTGTCAATATCACTGTCTGACCTTAAAAAATGGTTTTCTTGATGACTGGATGAAAATTCCCAGAGACAGTCCAAAATTTTGCAGTAAGTTTTCCCAGAAGAATAGAAGCTGTTATGGCTGCAAAGGGTGGGGCAACGCCATATTAATAAAAATGGATCTAGAATGTCCTAAAAGCTTCTGTATAACAACGTCTTGTTATGCTGAAGCATCAACAGATCCTTTCACGGGAAGCTTTCATGAGGCCAAGCTCAACTCCTGAAAAACAACCCCACACCATGATCCAGCCCCCTGCTAAACTTTACACTTGGCACAATGTGGTCAGACAAGTATTGCTCTTCTGGCAATCACCAAACCTGTCACCCATCACACAGTGTCACTTTGGAGTCACTGGAACGTGTTCATCAAATAGTGCTAACTGTGCCTGTATTTGATTACTTTGTCTAATACAGTGACTACGTAACTTTCAAAGAAAAACAATAAATATGCATATTTATTTATCTATTTTTTAAAATTTGTTTGGTGTTTTTGAACAGCCTATATTGTGATGTCAATATATACAGTAATATATTGAGAGTAAAAAGAATAGGATGATAAATTAACACGTATATCATGCCTCCAGGCACTTAAAACCAAAATTCTGAACTATCAGGTTGAGATAAAATGTTTAATATGTAGTCACGGCTGAAAAACACTTTTTGGACTATTGGAGTAGCAAATAAGTTTACTGGTTCTTGAAATGCCAAAAGCATGGTGAGTGCTGGCAGAGTATGTCTTTGCCAGCACCTCTAAAGAGCTTATTTTGACCCAAAACAAAGCTGATTTAGGAATGAGGCCCCAGACTTGCAGTGGATTGTGCAACTTTTGAGTTGATTTCTTATTGGAAAACATCCTCAGAACACAGGGAGGGAACTATGCACCCACTAACAGTATCAGATGTGTATCCTGAGGGAGGTCATTATTTTATGATGTGGTGTGTTCAGATGCCAGCGTGTAATGATGCACCTCGAGATGGGTTGCTCACTGTCTTCTGCAAGCAAACACTGCAGTTCAACATAAATACTCTTGACATTTCCATGGCCAGATTTTAACATTGCTCACACAGATCAGTTTTGCCTTCGCCTGTTACCACACGAGTACTGAAAACGCAAGTCTTGCTGTCATTACAACACCAGGCTCGGAGTCGACCTTTGTTCAAAACTTTGATTTTAATATCCTGAAAATCACTGAAACTATATCATGAGATCATGTTATTCAATTCTACCACCATCCAAACTGACTCAACTCAACTAAAATATCTGTTTTTATTATGGTCCATTTCCATTATCACCAACACCCACAAAAAATAAATACATTTAAAAAATAGTACATAAAAGAATTCACCACCATAAACAGTTATACAGATATATAAAATTAAATCAATTCAATTTAATAATAATAAAAAAGTGTTCAACTGTTCTTCCTTGGACCTGAACCAAAATCACTCCAAAGAAATCTGTTTTCCTATTTTCCCCAGTATTCTCCATGGTTACTAAAAAACAAACATGCTGCTGTAATACATCACATCCCAAATAAAATTTATTGCACATTGAGCTTACATTAATATGTTAACCTGTAATTTGGTTTACTCTTCCTCAGAAAGAAAGCATTTATCCTACTCTCTGTGGTTGCAGTTTTGTGCCTGAGGCTCAGTTTGATCTTTTGCAGTATCACAGGCTGAACCTCAGCATTATAATATTACCCTGCATTAGCCTCAGGATGAGGACCTCCGGTAGGTGTTCACCCTATCTCCTGGTGTACATGTACCATAGATACATATGCACAGTAACATCACACACTGTATAAACAAATAACAGCTATTGAGATTTTGTGACTTTTTTCCCTCAGAAGCTGAGTTTGGTGTTTTTGCCACGGCGGTGCTCAGATATAATTTCAGAAACACAGGTGAAACCTTGTGATATTGTATTTAGGGGAAACGAGGGTTGACTAATTCATTGAGTCCTGATGACATTATGAAGTTGCCTGGCAGATAGTGGGGACATTGAGAAGTTACTGCAGCATACAGTGACTTCATCCTGCACACAAGCCTTCTTAGAATCACAATGCTATTTTATTTTTCTGCATATTAACACTACTTTTGTATGGATTAAATAAACCCATATAACATGTTATTTTATGAGCTTTAAAGGTGATTGTAGCACCATTTTGTAGCTGGGTTGGTTGTTTCACAGATCCTTCCTGTAGCATCACATTATTAAGCTCATAAACCCTTTAAAGAGCTTGTTAAAAAGGTTGAATGGTTAATTTTATTAAAATATTTTGTTCCAGTGTAATGACTTGCACTAGACTTGAAACGTGCAGATACCTTTACTGACTCTCATTCTCACTAAACTTTAAAAAGTGTAATAAAATACAGTGTAATCATTTTAAAGGGAAATTGTTTTGTGGTCTGAAAAAGATTTTGTGCCTCCCTGTAGACACTTTATACAAGACGGACACAATGACTTCAGGAGTTGGTTTGTGAAATTGTGTTTGGAAGCACCGATTTTCACCTTTTAGTGGCTGCCCAGCTGATTTTTTTGTTTGTGAGGTTCAGCCATTGGCTGGGTACATAAAATTTTGATATTGCTCTGATACCACGTAAATAGAGTGACAGCATTGCCGATACCAATACCAGTACCAACACTTTTAACCTATAAAAGCAGCTTATGTAGGGGACAGCAGTGTGTCATGTTTTATTAGATCAATTAGCAAATTCTGAACACATTTTAGTGACCAGTGAATCACTGTGATTTTTACTTTCCACAACAAAACAAACCTTTCAGCCTCTTAATGTATTTTGAAACTCGGCTTTTTGGAGACCTGGAAAATGTGCCTGTCTCTAAAGCACTTTGGGTCAACTTCTGTTGTTTAAATGTGCTTTAGGTTATAAATAAAATAGATGTGACTGTCAAAACAAAAAGGTTCAGACATTTTATATAGTATATGTTTGAGATATATTTTTTCATTTCCAAAAAAAATAATTTTTAAAACACAGTTCAGTGGGCTACATACTGAACTTAGAGGATATAAAAGTATACTGACACTTTTCTAAAAAGTAATGCAGAATGTTAGACTACTGTTAAACTACTTTTTATCTTATTTTCTCATTACTCCATAAAATTGCCTGAAATGCTTTGTCTCACACTTGGTAACAATATAAACCTGAGGCTACAGTCCCACACGCTAACACAAATCCCTATCCTGAGAACACACATACGATCTTTGTTATAGTTTTAATATATGAACACATTCCCTTGTGGGATCAATAACGAATTTATCTATATAAACATTTATTGCATTTCAATCTTTTGTGTTGTCTCCATTTGTTGAGTGTAATGTCTTGACTGATAAATCTCTAAATCTTATGTGCATCTTTTACAAAATGCAATCTGTAACAGGAGCTTAAATCCAAAACCATTTTAAGCCCCAGGCATGCAAATACAGTACATGTCCTCAAACAATGAGTCACTCATCAACCACACAAGGCTAAATATGAAAATGTGTTTATTATTGAAATACAGAGAAGATCTTTATAATCAAAAAAATTTCACAACAATAATCAACAAAGCATTGGGGGAAAACAGCAGCATGCAAATGCTGGATCTTTGATGAAGTTAAAAAAAACAACAACCAAAAACCCCACTTTTTTGTTTAAAACCTTAACAGAAGGTTGAGGTTTCTTTTTCTTCTATGGTCTAAGGAGCTTGGAAAGAAAAGCGTCTGGACTTCTCTAAGTTTCTTGAAAACGTTTCACCTTCTTCAGAACTGAAGAAGCTTCTCGGATAAGAGGTGAAACGTTTTCAAGAAACTTAGAGAAGTCCAGACGCTTTTCTTTCCAAGCTCCTTAGACTACCATGACCTGGATGAATAAGAACCTTCACAGACATATTTTTTCTTCTATGACTGCATTTGACAAGTTAATGATAAATTCTGATGATGAAATATATCTGTTCACTTACATGAGGAAAAAAGAAAATACCCATGAACTAATTTAATTTACTTCAGGATTTTCTATCAAGACTGAACATTTTTAAATGCAACTTTGTGGCCCACTTTTGTTACTTTAAATCTCAACAAAAACAGCTGTAAACATTGCTTCTTTACTTTTGTTCAGATCAGTTTTATTTATATAGTGACAAATCACAACAGCTGTCTCAAAATGGTTTACATTGTGAGGTAAAGACCCTACAATAATAGAGAGAAAATCCCGTTAATCGCACAACCCCATATGAGCAAGAACTTGGAGACAGTGGGAAGGAAAAACTCCCTTTTAGGGGAGGGAAACAAGACAAACGACACCCTGTGGAAGAAAGCCAGAGATTGATGATAACTTTTGATTAAATACACATAGGTGTAAAAACACAGAGAGAGTGAAAACAGGTGAAGGAAGAATAAACACTCAGTGCATCATGGAAAGCCCCCAACAGCCTAGGCCTAATGCAGTATAACTAAGGAGAGTGTTTAGGGTCACCTGATCCAGCCTTAAATATATGCTTTATCAAAAAGGAAAGTTTTAAGCCTAATCTTAAAAGTGGTGGCTGCCTGTCTCCTAAATCCAAATTAGGAGCTGGTAGAATGGGAGAAAGCTGAAGGGTCTATCTCCCATTCTACTTTTCAATATCCTTGGAAATACAAGTAAGCCAATAAGTATGTCTGTATGTATATATGTGAGTATGAGTGCGAAGTGCTCTCTGATAAGATGAGGCCTGACAGCAGTGTTTTACTAGGAGTCCATTCAATTAAATAAGCAAGACCTAGGTCCGGATGTATAAATAATGTGTACAGACAGAAAATGTGTACGTAAGGATACTCACATTTCATTGATTGATTGTTGTTGTCATAAATATACAGAGAAATTTCTACATCTAGCACCAGATGTGGATTAGAGTGCATTAACATTACAGTTTGTACCAGGCCTGTGGTGCTTTTTCAAATTCTTCAGTCCATATTTTTTGGTGAGTCGACAAAATTCTGCCGCTGATACAAATTTTGCTGATTTTTTAAGTTACATTGTTAGTGGAAAATTATAGTTATGCTTACATACAGATGACATACACTGAAGGTGGCATGTGAAACAAGCATAAATAGAGAATATAACATCACATTAGTAGGGGGATGATGAAAAATACATATGAATCTTAATAATCACTGTGTGTGAGATGTTTGTGCAAAGTTTCACTCAGATTGGCCTGCTTGTTAAAGAGGAGATAGGGTACACACACACACACATATATATATATATATATATATATATATATATATATATATATTACAATCATTATAATAAGAGAAGATAAAGGTATGAACACCATTTAAGTGATTGTGTAATATGAATATAGTTTAGTTGTTAGTCCTAGTGACTGAAAAATAGCTTTGCAGGGGAGCAGTGTGTGACTCTTCTGAACCAAACATATCACAAATGCTTCTTCAAAAAGAAAAACAAAAAAAGAAAATCAAGTCCCCCATGTTGTTACTGACCTCTCTGTAACACCACCAGCATGGAAACAAACACATCATCTCCTCTGGTAATTACTGGCCTTGTTTTAGATATCAGGCCTGTAATCTGCTTCTTCTTTGTTCAGCTTTCCTGAAAATATTTTATGCTTAATCTTATTTCAAATAAAAACACTTCCATTCATCTGCTAAAAGTAATGCAACATAGATTCTAATGGTCTCAAAGTAGCTTTGAATTTCATCTACACGTTTCTAAACTTTGCACTCACAGTCTATACACATTTTTTCTGATGGGTTTAATGTAACGCAGTCATCAATATGTAATGTAGGTGAAGTGTTCCAGTTTCACATGGCCTGGAGCTCTTATATTACAAAAACAAAATTCTGGGAAATGTTTTGAGTGTCATTTACATCCAAGTAAAGGGACATCATCTTCCTCTGATGTTTCCTGAGGAATGGATCTTCTCTTTCAGCCTGACCACAGACACTTTGTTCACTTTCTCAAGGCAGAATTCCAGCCACAGCATGTGCACAGTGACTGAGAAACAAAACATGCCCAATATGCATCACAGCTGCATCTAACAACTCCCTGGAGAGGCAATGGGTCAGCATGCCTCTCAGAAATTCCCAATACCCCTCAAGCATTCGAGTGTTGTCAAAACCACCATGACAAATGTGGTTCTTCACCACAATCAGGGCCAACTGAAATTTGACCAAATATCACAAATGACTAAAGTGCGTCCATGACATGTTTTCTGAAAAAGAGAACTTTCTTTGAGTGGACTGTGCAGCGCTCGCTGCCAGCTCAACCATTATTATTTAATTTGGTTTGATTCAGTGCTCTGTAGACCTGTTTTAATGTTTTTGAGACAGTCAGTGTAAATCAATGGTCTTTTCAAGTAGCAGACCTCCATGAAGTCTAACATCTGCTATGTAAATATGCTTGCCCCACATGACTATGCTTCACATCATTCATTATGTTGCGGTGTCATCTCATGCAGTCACAGAAGCTGCATATATTTTTAACCAAGCTTGTATCACTGCAGCGTCACCGGTCCATGTTTATCACATTTTGCAGCTTATTCCTCTGCTACGTGAGACTGGCTGTACACCTGGCATCTATTACAGCATGTACTGAATCCACACACGTACAGAGACACAGAGATAAACACATCGACTCACAGATTCATTGCTGTCATAGTTTTCCGGCTTGATCCTGGATCTTATTAGCAAAGCCAGTATCAACAATTCTTTTCATCTTTTATCTCAGCGCTTAATTTCTTTTATTAGGCCTTTTTGTTAGTGACACATTGTTTGAAACCAGTGGCTTGCTGGAAGCAACAAGTTCCCTGGCTTTGACTTTCTCACTACGTCTGTTTTAGAGGAAACATTAAATATTCAATTCCAGGCTGTCAAACAATGCATATCGCAAGGGCAAGCAGCAAGCGTGCAACACAAGGGCATAGGCTTTATAAATATTTCAAAATAAATAAAATTTAAAATGCTTGACTTCGAGTTTAACCAAACGCAGGACATTTGGTTAAGTTCTGGCTAATCGGTTATACGTAGTTGTTAGTGACAACTACTACAAAGTAGCTATCAGAAGATTTTGAAATTGGATGTAATACAAGCTACCAAAACTACCTGGTATGTATATGAAGCGATCACGGCTTGATTAAAAGTATAACTTACAAATGCAGTCCTTTTTCACCATTGAGACAACATGTTGAAATACCTTATGTAGTAGTATAATTTGGTGGTCCTCCACAAGCACATACACTCACTGACCACTTCATTAGGTACACCTGTTCAAATGCTTGTTAACACAAATCTATCTATCTAATCAGCCAATCACATGGCAGCAACTCAGTGCATTCATGTATGTATGCTCGAGACGAAGTTCAAACTGAGCATCAGAACAAGGAAGAAAGCTGATTTAAGTGATTTGGAATGCGACATGGGTGTTGATGCAAATCCAGCTGAGGCTATATTTTACACAGACTCACCAAAATTTGACAACAGAATACTGGACAAACATTGGCTGGTCTGATGAGTCTTGATTTCTGCTGCCGCATTCAGTTGGTCGAGTCAGAATTTGGCAACATTAACGCATGGATCTGGTGGTGGTGGGAGATATTTACTTGGCACACTTTGGGCCCCTTAGTACCCACTGATCATCATTTAAACACCATGGCCTACTGAGATTTGTTGGGCATCATGGATGTGCAGCCGATACATCTAAAGCCACTGTGTGATGCTATCATGTCAACACAGACCAGAGTCTGTGAGGAATGTTTCCAGTACCCTGGTGTATAAGTCAGGTGTAACTAATAAAATGGCCAGTGTGTATATATGAGTGTATATGAAATATATGAAGATATATATATTATTTGTGCCGATGTCATCAGAATGCAATTGCCATTGTCTCTACATAGCTATGGCAGTATACTTAATAATCAAAGAAATGTATTAAATTATTTTAGAATGCATCCCAGTCACGTATATATAAAATGACAAATCACAACATTATTATTTATTAGTAAAAATTAATAAATTTAATGGTAAAATGAGGGGTTAGTTTAAGTAACTGTTAATTTACCATCTCTTAATGCTATTATACAGCGTTACTTCTTGGTTGTTGATGCAGAACCAAGAACATACTTTAAGCTCCTGTTGTTACTTATCTGATGTCAAGTTGTCTGAGGATGTGCAAAGGGAAAAGTGCAACTTTGCTCAAGATGGACTGTAAATAGTACCCAGTCAGCAAAGAGGCAAAGCTTGCATATTGTGATATTGTGAGTGGACAGGTTACACATGGTTATGAAGCACCATCTCTTAATGGTGTGCTTACTAATTTATAAAGAGGACTGCTGTTATTTAATTGGTTATTGTCCCTGGCATATTATTACATCGATCTCCCAAAAGTTGTTAGATTTATAACTGCCTTCAAACACTGAAGGCTTTACTTTAACTTTCTTGGAGATACACTGAAAACATACCAAATAAATAACTTTAGTTTTGCTTTAAGTTTTTTTTTGTGGGAAAAAGGGAAAACAATATTTTACCAGGTCAAAGTTAACACCTAAACACATCTGGTCACACCAAATCAGTAAAAACACCCAGGACCAATATGGCTAACCATAATCAAAAACACTGTGATTTGTGGTTATTGGACACACCACTGTAGCTCAGAAAGCATCCAGAGGTTGTACAGAGGGATTCAGCCCTTTGCCTCCAGGATATTGCTGATGCTAGATGGATGAAAGGTGACAATTTGGGAGGCCCACAGCTGAAGAAAAATTCCTGTAGGATTATTTTATTAAGAGAGGTGGGTGTCCAGCGAGATAATAGTCTTTCACGGGACTCGTAATTCATACCTACACCACTGCACATATGCAGCTACACTCACCAGACACATAAATCCAGACACCACAGATTTGTCTTTCTGTATTGCCTGTGCTGTTTTGACACTACAAGAATAAAAACAGAAAAGCTGAGCTTCCTTTAGCTTTCCCAAAATGTTTTTTGACACTTAGAGGGGAGCAGCACTGACCTTTGTTATTATTACTTCCCTCGACATTTTTTCTTTTTTTTGGGGGGGGGGGGGGGGGGGGAGCCGTCATTAT
>VVHJ01018238.1:26312-37304 GCA_015107715.1 Tylochromis polylepis
TATATATATGAGTTATCATAGGCAGCATTCAGTGTTCTATTCATGCTGTTGGCCTACCAAATCCCCAAGTGTGAACAGGTCTCTTCCTTGTCTACTTCTGTTTGGTTGTTTGATTTTTGGCAAATAAGAAAACAACACTGGTTATAGCAGTGTTTCAGTAATAACAATGGCTCAAACTAAACATGCCTATTCTTTTAAAACAGGAAAAATAGTTCATCTTCTAAAAGTTACAAGGCAGACGGTCTGAAAAGATACTGCAGAGAATCCACAGACTTCTCAGCAGCCTTGACAGTCTGACAGCGAGTTGATGGAGATGGATGGTATAACTGCAACCGGGGAATGAGCAACAGGTGAGCAGACGTGTATGGGAGTCCATCCAGTCTATGATAATGGCTTGTGGTAAAATATGAAAGCATGTGGTAGTGAACTGTTGAGTGGTATGGTTTTAGGGAGGTAAGCACTTTGCTGAAAACCTTCTTTTCATTTCTCAATACGTGCATCCTCAGTTCTTTTTCGCCCCTTAGTCCATCCAATGAAAGCAGATTAGGCACTAGGAGAGAAGAGCTGAGTCAACAGAGATAGAATGAAATATCTCCAGAAGGGGGAAGTAACAAACTACAAATACTTTATTATTGTACTTGTGTAGAATTTGTGGATATTTGTTCTTTTTCTGACACCTTTTCACTTTTACTCCCTACATTATGACACAAAGTCCTGTGAGACATGAACTGATTTGAACATAAATGGAGGAGAACAATAAAACAGAAAAGGCATAACCATCACTGGTGCTCATCACTCATGAAGTGATGAAAGAGACAAAAAACATTATCTACGCACCATTTTATTGTCCTGTACTCAGGGATTAAAACGAGCGGGTGTGTATAAGTTGCAGTCAAGATACTGGTAGCATTTAGCTAGTGCTACAGAAGATAAGTGAACATAGAGGAAGTAACATTCTTAAACTGGCAGGTAGTTTCACATGCAAGAGTTATAAGAACTCAAAAAATATCAAACAAACACACAAACTGTTACTGTGCAGTTTGTCGCACAGTGTGTCTGCTAGCTAAAGTTATAGCTCCTGCATTTCCCAGGGAGAGAAAAGAGTGCAAGACAACTTCACTTAGAGGTGGAGAAAAATGTTAGATGAAGAAGAGAATAAATTTTTAAAAGTAAGGACTGATTAGTGACATTTGATACGCTGGAAATTTAAAGCTTTACATGTAGTTTCATGCATTTCATTCAGTGTTTTTTGAGCAGCTATTGGATCTCTAGGTCTATGGATGAAGTTATGTTTTTTGGTTTTTTGTTATTCAAAGCTCCCATAAAAATACTGGGCAGTTTAATGCAGTCTACAGTGTTTACTTTGCATTACTGTTTAGTTTAAAGTAATATACTATGTTGGATGGGTGCTGAGCAGCTGTGGCGTTCATGGTCACTGTTATGTTACGCCAGGTGTAGCAGAGATCAAATTAAATTTAAGGTGATGATGTTGATTAGATTCACTCACTGAATTAAACCTTTATACTACCTAGGGGTTGGAAATCAGCTGTACAGCTCACATGACATCTGCTTATATGTAGCTGAATTCAGTTGGCCCCGACCTCAAAAAACAGCAGCACTGCTCAGCTGATCACAGCCAGTACACATATAATCGCTGGATCTCACAACAGAAATGTCCCTTATTTAAAGTGATTCTTTTCCCCACACTGGGCTACTATAACCAGTCTTAGTGTTCCCTCACCTCCCGAATCCCACTTTGACACCTCACTATAATAATTTTTACCCTTCAGGCCAGCCTACGAAAAGCTGACAGAGTACTGTTGTCACCCTGCCAGGAATTTAAGCCAAAATAAAACTGGTATTCCTTTGTATTACAATTATTTTAACATTGTGTCATTTATGTATGAAATCTGGGACAGCAGCATGTTTTTTATAGGCTGTTTATTCTATAACTTGTCTCAGTTAAGGCAATAGCATTCACACAACCTAAATCTTTATTTTTAATTCAGTTTGCCACTTAAAAAAAAATCTAATTAAAATGTACGTAGCAGCCATTCTTTTAACTGATTACACAAACTACACGAACTAACAAGTGAAAAATAAGACTTATTTGTGGAGTCCTGCTCCTGCTGTGATTCGTATACTCCAGCTGTATGTCACAAATTTTACATGTCACAAGTAAAACTACCTCTGCAATGGATACACCAACCTTTGCATTCTCACTCAGTAAGTAGTAACTTTCATTGTTTATTTTTTATTTCATTGATGCCTTATGACAACTGTTAGATAAAAATACAACCACAACAAGAAATATATTAGAAATACAGAAATTAACACACACAGAATAGTTAAAACTTAAAGCACAAGCATATAGTTGTGCTTTAAGTACACACGTCATATCATAGCTTCTCCAGGAAGCGTCCTCTCTCATCTTTGCTCCAGATGCATTTTTCGGAATTGAGACATCACTGAAGACTGTGTGCTAAGATCAGTTTCTTGTTTACAGGAAGAAGAAGGACAAAGAAGACGGGGATATAAGGAAAGCATGGGGACAGAGGCTAACTGGGTAAAATTAAAAGTTGTTCCTTTTCATTTGTCAGTAAAAAGACATCCAAGCATTAACAGACTTATTTGACTCGGGGATTTTTGAATCCTGGTTTTAACACTTGGAGTTAAGGCTAAAATATTCCCAGCCAAGTTTTAAAACCAGTTTTTGTGTTTTATTTCTAAAGTATGTGACACTGATGACACAACTCCTCAATATCTATGAATTCCAGTATTAGTTGCAAGTATTCTGATATTTATACCTATACATATATACACATTTATAAATGGCAGAAAGAGAAGTCTGTAATTTCTTAAATATCAAAGATTTACCAACTGAAAATCACATTTCTGCTGCAAACGCTTTGCAGCATAGTGTAATAAACTTGCTGAAACAGCTACCTAGAAAACCTGAAAACACTGTTACTGGACATACACAGACAGGTCTGCGAGTTACAGACCACAAATTGTAAATGCAGCTGTAATTACTGCAGACATATTTAAAGCAGCACTTTAGGGTAAACTGCTGATAGCACGCGTGAGCCAGACATAGCATGTATACCACCAAGCTCACATGCATGTGGCTGAGGCTGGCTTCAATTAAAACACTATTACTGTCAGAACTAATCAACACTCCTTGCAGGGACCTCAGCAACAATAATTAAACTTTCATTTATCTCTGCTGTCCATGGACTGCTGAGGTCTAAGTATGCTATTAAAATCCCACAGATGGTATTATCTAATTTTCTGGTTTACCATATTGATTCAATGAAATATTTGTAAAATCACAGTTTATCATGAAAACATGGTATTTATAGCTTATATTGGTCAAGCACATCATAAATCTCATTCTGAGAGTTGGCCACAAGCTGCCAGACTCTGGCCCCCAGTACACACTGCTCTGCTGAATGTGTACCTGAAGTCTGTTATTCATGGTTCATGCTCATCTGAACCACAGGCTGAGATTTTCTTTTCAAATTTGTCAGCCTCAGCATAGACAGCTATATTTAAATTCTCTCTCATTCCATGTATTATTATGGCAACTGGCATTAAAGCCAGCAGAACAAAAGCCTAGTATGTATGGATGCCATTGTCTTGTTGTAGTACCTGTACTCTAATATCTTTGCTCATTTGCACATGAGAAATGATCAAGGAATGCCAAAGCTGCCTTTTCTATCATATCAACTGTCTATACTGAAACTTCAGGAGGGCATCTTTAAAGATGACTTCAAATAGCAGTGACAGTGCGCCTCTGTGTGTCGCCACGTCACACAGCCTGAGGCAAAGAAGGCATCGTTTGATTTAGAGGCAGGAATGGCCTTTTAGGTCCCTGATTAGTGGAGCCCTGCGTGCTTTCATGTGGTCAGCATTCTGCAAGGGAAGGGTCAGTGTTATCGATTAAATAATCTCAGTCATTTAAAAGCAGAAACAGGGTGCATTCATGTGCCCGGCTGAAGACCTAATCCATCTTCCTGAGAAATGAGAGGATAGGAACAATTATCTGCCAAGCAGCATGTCCTCTTTTTAACAGAGCTGTGTACACTGCTTACTGCAGCCTCCAGTTCATCTTCCTGGAATGTGCAGTTGAAGGAAGTTATGAAAGCAGTGTTGGACTTTTGATTAAAGTGATATTACTAATGATCCAGATGAGAGCCGCGGGTCGAAACAATTAATCATTAGATGTCAGAGGAAGTTATGCTGTGGCTTTAGTTTCCCAATAGTCACAAGAATGAACATCTAGAGCTTTCTTGCACTTCTGTATGTTGGTTAAAGTTTTTTAAATTGCTTTCAGTCATTGTCTAATGACATGCACATATGGCAGAGATCAGAATTTGTACTGCCCTAATGACAAAATAATTACCTTTTCACTGTACCACTGATGTAATTTAACAGTTTGAGTAGTTTTGGTGTCACTGAGGTTATGTTTGTAAGGGAAACATTTATAGATTATTGGTTAATGTACTGTTTCTGTATATTAGGTCTACGAAATAGTTGGGGGTTTTTTAGCATTTAGTGATTTGGCTTCCCAATGCTTGGTCACGGTAAAAGAGCAAAAACTGAGACAATGATGGGCAGATGTTGCTGTTGCTCGAGGTCCTGCCAGAAAAAGTAAGAAATACTGAACATATTATTGCGATTAAGAAATCAAAGCCACTACATAAACCCCTAAAAGTACAGCGAATTTATACATAAGCCGGGGAAATAAGATGGGGAATTTTTGTTTGTTTTTTTGCTGAAAGACCCCAAAATCAGACAATACATAAGTTTTTGGTAGCTGCACTTCTGAGATCAGAATTAGAAATGTTTTGTCATGAAATTTACTACCGCTCTGAAGCAGAGGTAGTAAAATAAAGCAGAGAAAATGATGTTGGGAACTGGAGCTCTTAAACTTTTTCAGGCCAAAAACTCATGAGAGGGGAGAAAAGTTCCCCGTCTAACTTTAACATGTAGCACATCATAACCACAGAGTGTTCTGTAAAAACTGGCCACTTGCTTTTTTACAGGTCACCAAAGCACCTAATAAGATTCCTTCTGTGCTTTTTTAGAAACTGTTGGATCGGTAACTACTGTTTTTTTTCTAGCTGCTGTATTCCTTAAAAGTTCTTGCACTTATATGCCTGTGTCTAAAAACAATATGACATCACTGTGACTGTAGTGTCTAATTGCTGCTTTTAATAGAGCCAAACTCAGCCCACCTGTCACCCTGTTTTTAATTTGACATAAAATGAAGGTCTTCAGTTCACCTTTTGAAACATCTAAATGAGTGAGGTGAGTCAGTGGGAGATTGATAGAAAGATTAGTGAGATTTAATCAATTATGTAGATGCTGTACTGGTCTGTTGTGGTCAAGAAAGAGCTGAGCACGAAAGTGAAACTGTCGTTTTATCGGTCAGTTTACTGATCACGAGAATAAGATCTGGTGTCTGGGCTCAGCCATAGGCCTTGATTATATTTGCCACCTACATGAGCCCACTAGGGTCTTCTCGGGTCCGAGTGAAGTAAATTTCGCCATCAGAGGTTGAGCACAAGGGCTATGTGGATATCTGTGTGCCTGCCTGTTCTTTGCGACCTCAGGGGGGTTGTCTTCATGTTTGAAAAATATGGTACAGGACTGGTAACGTGCTGGCTGTCCGTTGGCAGTCTGTAGGGAGCTAGAAAGTGTTCATCTACCTATACAGAGCGTCTGTTGCCAAATGGGGCCAGTGTCAAAAATATGTGGTACAACTGGTCTTTTGGCTACTCTCGCTTGTGCTGTTGTTGGTCTGTCAGTCAGCTGTGAGATGTTCCATTTAGAACATAAAAAGAGGGAAGTGAAAGCGGGTGTTAAAAATGATGAAAAGTGTGCACTGTAGCCACTGTCTGTATCTTTGGTATTGTTTTGCACTTTTCCCATTCCCCCTGAACTCTGCTGTCACTCCCTTGCCTGTTCTAGCCCAATTGTCATTGAATTAGCATTGGACCAACACACAGTGCCATCCACATTGGGCAACATGCAGTTTGGATTTTAGAGGACTGACGGGAACACTGTCTGTGTCCTGTCCTGTCTGCAGCCTCTCCATAAGCAAATACATACACACAAACAGACATAATTGCAGCATCGCAGCAACAACTGCGTATGCATCCCAGGCAGGGGATTCACATGGACTTCAAAGAAATATAACAGGCATGACTACTTGGCTGTGGTGTCTCTAGGTCTCTATATCCGTGTCAGGAACAGAGTATAATCAAGGCTTTAGACATATGCCTTGATTATACTCTGCTGCAGTCTGCCACCTGTGGAGCATGCATAGTTGGTACATTATAATGTAAATTCTCTGCAGGCAATTCTGCACAGTCACAATTCGCCTCTTGAGGTGCCTCAGACAGGACCTACCGGGCAGTAACCCCAGTGCAGACTCAATACTTGCTGAAGAGATCACGTCGGCGGTTGCCTTGGGAACGCTTTGGTGTTCCTCTGGAAGGTCTTGGTGTCTCTACCTGCACAGACCTGTCCCTTCAACCTGGACCTTTAACTTTTTAACATTAAATTAATCCTAAAGAAAGGTAAAAGAAAACCTAAGAGCAAGCTACAATGGCAGTGACTCTCAAACTGTTGGGCAGGCTTCAGTGCTGGCCTATACAGTGACTGTGGGTTGGATATGGAAAGTAAATATGGGATTTTGTTGACTTCTGCTTCAGTAAAATTAATCTTTAGTCCATCCTTATTGGTAAAGATTTATAACAATTGTGGAGAGTGAAGCATGAGGATTTTTGAAGTGGTGCATGCCAGAGAAAGTTTAAGAATAATTGCAATAGGGACTGATCAGTCTTTGTGAGTTCAGTGTAGTAATGGAAAAAATAGAGCGTACGAAGAGCTGACAAACTGCGAGACGTATCTCTGCAAAACATCTCTGTTTGTCTCTGAATGCACTTAAGTTTGAAAACTCTTTGATCCCAAAGTCTTAATTTCTGGATAATTCCAGCATCAGTCACGGGGCTCATCTTTTATTAAAAGCAGAATGTTTTTTTACTTGGAAAGAGTTGAAACAGTAGTGAAAAAAACTGTCCAGATCATTTCTGCAAGCGCTAGATGTAAACTAGGAATTTTGTTGTAAAAACACAATTTAAGCAATAGAATATGTGGACCAAAATGCTGTTTGGAAACAGCTCTTTATGAAAAGAGATGTTGAGATAATCCATCATTAATGTCATCCTGAAGAAAGCTGGTGATAAAAATAAGAACAGTCACCTTCAGTGAAATCAAAGCAAATGTGTTCTTTTTTTTCTTTTCGTGTGACGTCCAAACATTTAATTTGCTGGATCCAGACTTGCTTCCTTTTGGCCGGCTGTTCTAATGCTGAGCCATCTGCCGCATGACCCATGTCATCAGGCCAGCTCACATCTGCTGGATATAGACTAGTAAAAAAATGGAGAGACAGTCTCTTGGATAAATTGTTCATCTATTGTGGGGTGTAGTCCATATGCATGTTCTGTATAATCCACATCAAAGTCAGCGGCAGTCTTTCACTCAGCTCCACCTCACTGACAAAGCACGACAGATATGTTGCTGGGTCTCCACCACGGGAAACTCCGTACTATGGACAGAACATAAACACCCAAATTTCTGAATGACCCCAAATCAAAGGCAGACTTACACTACACTGACTGATGTGTTGTAATGAAGCATGGTTGTGGGTGGTAAGCCCGGGAAGGTGAAACCATTCATGGATTGTGTGATCTATTAACAAGAAGCAGACTCAGTGAGGCACAGTGAAACTGGTTTACACTGTCTTCAATTACACAAAAGTTTAAACCCACAACGGCTTTGATGGTAATCCAAAAATGTTAATCCAAATTGTACTTCACACAAGACGTAAAATGTTGCAAGTACAGATTACTGTGCTGCTCGGATGTAGTTGTGCCAATTTATTTTATTTCGAACCTGTGTCATTTCAGTCTAATGCACTCTTTATTGCATCTGGCACAACTCCAGTGCATATCAAGAAAAACATGGCAAACAGTTAAAAAACAAAAAAAACACAGATTGCCTTGTTTTAGGTTTTTACTTGGTGGTTACATTGACTTTAATGATGGTGAAGAAAAACTAAGATAAAGGAACAACTGAACTGATTTAAAAGATGTGAAACATCAATTTTCTCCATCTAAACATTTGTGCGAGGGGTAAAGTGACGTAGCAACAACACTAATAAGGATAAAACAAAAAAATGGCCACGCAAGAGACATTAGGTTTAGGAGTTTGGGTTAATTAAAAACAGTTTAGCTCTGATTATGCTTGCAATTGCCAGTAATTGTTACAACACATATTTCAGGAAGTAAGAACACCTACACGTCATGGCCTTGCTGATTTCACCAAGACAATCCTAAACCATATTCTGCACAGATTTTGGCAGAATTACTTAGTTGTAAATGCATGTGGCTGCTAAACCGGCCTTCCCGCAGTAGATTTGGTATATTATGAAACCCAAAATATGGCATGTGAGGCCAAGGATGTTGAGCAGCTGAAATCTTGTATCAAGTAATATAATAATAACAAATTAAATTTCATTAAAAAAATTACAATAGTTTGTTGCGTCAGTTCACGGATGCCAAAACACGCTAGCATCCATGTTTGCTTCCCTGCACTCAGCTTCCTTGTGTTTGCTGACACACATCTGGCACAACTGGCAAATGCTTGACTTTCAAGAAAATTAATTTTTTGACCATAAAAGCCAGTGAACAGTGTGTCCAGCAACAACAAATGGTAATCTTAAGTCTTAATCAGTCTAGGCTGGAGTATCTAAGACTTAAATTGTGTGTTTACCTTACTGGCCACAGTTATTACACTGTCTAGTTGCCATGAATTCTAGTGAAACTGTGGCACCTGCATAATCAGATGCCTCGGCCAGTGTAAACATGGCTATAATTTTGCAGTTTTCATCTTTTTTTTTCCAGCTCTAAGTCATTTGAAAGTGATGTGAAACCTTATCCAGACTAGTGTGAATGGATTCTAAATTCCACTATACAACTTTTAATCTTCCCTCAAAAATCCAAACTGCAAATCGGCAGTGCTTTGCTCTCTCCTTTGTCACTCTCTGGTGATCTTTTCTATGCATTTTACAGACGGCTTAAATTCTTAAACATTTGAGAATCTGCCTCGGTTAAAGTATTAACACAGCAACATAATAGTCCAAATGTGGTTACCGTGTGGCGGCTCGGATGATGATAGCGTGTCAGAACATAAGATAATCCCACGGGAAACTCTTTCCTACTAAAAGAGCCAAGACAACAATCACAGATTTTGGCCCAGGTTCTTTAGCCTGCTCTTTTTTTCTCCTTCTGTGAATCCCAAATCAAATATTAGTTCTTTTTTGAAATATCACTTTTTTTTTCTCTTGCACATATCAGTGACATCCACTAACATGCAATATGCTCACACCATCATGGACCAGAAGCTTTGCTGCCCACAATCTTCACATCACCTTCCCTCCAGCAGGATACCGTCACATTTAGTCTGCTGTGGTTTCTTCAGACGTTTCCACACTTATCAGCACTAGTGCATCAACATGCCATGTTGCTCCCCTCTGACGCTTCAGCAGACTATCATTTGAAGTGTCCTCTCTTTCCTGTTTGCATGTATTAAACTGATGACTGTGTCTAAAATGCCACAGACCAACCAAACCCATCTCTCTTTGCTCTGGTCTTCTGATTCACTGTCAGCCCATTTTGCCGTCTCTTTCGGGACTTTTTCAGCTGTTTCATCAGGAATAACGAAGCCAGACATAGTCCAGCTGGGCACCACCCAGAGTTTGTGGAATAAACCAAAGTTTTTGCTCTGTGTATTTCCATTTCCATTTATCCCACAAAGGACAAAAAGAAAAAGAACAACTTCCCAGTGACAGAAGTATTTACTCAGTGCAAGTTTACATTATGCAGACTTACTCTTCGATTAATTATCCGAACCTTGTTTCCCACTGTTAACTTGTCTGAAAATGGATTGAGGTTTTTTCAGATGTGTTTCTGGTAAAAGCAGCTATCTGGTAAATCAGTGCACGCTCAGGTGACAACAGAGGCTAAAATAGTATCACCTCCGCATCTACAGTTACATCAGACAAGTCCAATACTTCCTCCCACTCCCCAGTTCAGTTGGTTGCCCATTGTCTCTAACAAAAGAACTTGACACTTTGAATTGGAGGCTGTGATGGATCGCTTTTGAGGTCAGAAGCCTTTACCAGTATTCTGGTTTCATCCCTGCCCAGCCAGGCTTCCAGCCTTGAATAGAAGCTTCCAGCTTGTGTGAAGACTAAAGTAGTATTAGGTGAGCTATTGTGTGTAAATGATTTTGATTGCTGGCAGCTATTTTTTTTTTTAACATTTTGGGTTTGATTTACATGCACCATGGTTCACGTTGGAAAGTTATCATGTTTAATGCACTATAATCAATGATCATGACCCAAGGACCTCACATTATTTTATGCATGTAAAGTCCACACAATAAGGCCAATACATCACCGAAATCATTACAATGATTCACTCCCTGAGTGCATTATTCAGGTGTGCTCTACCTGCCTAAAACTGAAAGAAGCCATTGTACTTAGAAATACATTATCTTTCCAACATGAATATAATTTATCCCCATGCAAGACTCTTAACAACAAAGGAGCCTCTATAATTCTTGCATCAGTAACCTTATCACCGTCGTCATCCCTTGCATCATGAGGGATGTCTTTCCCAGGGAGAAAACAATAGTTATCAGATTTTTTTTTAATTCTACGTTATTCCGGAATGCTGGTTAACCCTAAACTGCTTTTTTGTTTTTTCTTCTTTCACATTTCACATGGTAGGTTTTAAACCTTAAGGACAGGTAGCAGTTTTCCCCAGACAGATAAATGGATTCTCTTCTTAATGGAAAATGTTTCACCTCACTTACAAAAGGCTTTTTTTTTTTTTTTTGGGGGGGGGTGGGGTGGTT